>JAAGAY010024222.1:1483-34920 GCA_011801015.1 Ardeotis arabs
ATCACAAATCTCACAGGGTCCCTGTGGAAGAGGCCACAAACATCCACACCTCTGCCGATGCTCTCAGCTCAGGCAGCCGTGCTGCACACACGGGACCCTCCTCACCGGCTGCTCCACACCCTCCCTGGGGAAGACGCCTCAGCACTGCAGCCAGTGACCCTCGGCAACACGAAGAAATTCAGGCTGACAATTTATTGATGACATCAAGCAACACTTGAGCTTCTCTGTGAACATGAGCTCAGAAGGACACAGGCAGCGGGAGCAAGAGATGTTTTCTGAAGTCCCACCTGGCCTCGCACTTTCCTTCCTGCCACTTCCAGGTTCCTTCATCGAGGACGATCGATGTGTCCCAGCTTGTCCCTTGCTGGAAAGGAGGAAAGAGTAGGAATGGAGCTGAATAGGTATTTGAACACACACTCAGGAGATCATGATTTGCTCCAAATCGGTCTAGACTGCAGATCAGCAGAGCAATGCTGGATGCTACCATAGAGAATCTAGTTCTAAACATTAGTCAAAATAGTCAACTGTCTCATTTTTTCCCCCAAAAGTATCCCTGTTGTAATATCAAAATTGCACAATTCCAGCCCTTGTGAAGGGAAAGCTGATGTCAAGGAGCTGCGTCTCCCATACTGCGTGCCTCCACTGAAAGGCACTTGGTGATGGCATCCAAGGACAAACTTACAGGAAACCCTCTGCACAAGTTTGGTGACATCACAAGGGCGTGGAAAGGTGCAAGCCCAGCCACATTTTGTGTTTGCTTTGCCTTAAGAGCAGTGTGATCAACTGGCCTTCACGCTAGCAGCCCTGGAAAACTGCAGCATTTATTTTGGCCAGCTGAAAAGTCAAACAATGAGACAAATTAAAGGATGAATAATTTTGTTTTTCTTAGATACACAGAAACTCTCGAGTGGAAATATGTTTCCCAATATTTTGTTCAGCAAGATCTCAGCATCTCAAATATAAAATTCATTCCAAAAACATTTGGATTCTTTCAGAATCATTTCTACATGCTTGACCCGAGCAGTCCAACAAACCAAAACCCCAGCTTTCTCCAGACAGACCACGCAGCATCACACAGCCTTGTTTGGGTTTTGTCCTCTTGTGCAAAGGCTCTCTTCATGTATTATTAAGACGTTATCAGTTCAGTGAAGGCATTTCAGAACTGTGTACTCTTAAATATCATCTAGACCAAAAAAGCTTCTCAGTCCCTCTGCTGGCATTGCATGGGCACCCCATCTCCTGCAGCACTGCTGTGGGTGGCAGTAGAGGCAGACGTGGTGGTGTGCCATTTTTCCAGACTCATTAGCAGAAGCCCAGATGCTTCATGGCTCAGGACCCAGACAGGTACATGGACATTGACCAGAGGTAAACACGCAGCTATGGAAGCAGAGGCACCACGAAGGAGATGACAGCAGGGATGGCAGCCCAGGCATTTGATGTGAAACTGGTTTTGCTCATTAGCCTGGTTCAAGGCATGGGAGCTCAATCTAACGTGTAGTTAAACTCCATTTACTGCCAATGGAAACAGGCTGAGGAGGGACAAGCTGGGGGCTGAGGGCACAGGCAGGGTCTGAACACAGCAGGGACCGTTGACAGTCCTTGACAAAGCAAGTGGTGAATCCACCCAGAGCAGAAGATAAAGTCAGAGACAAGACTGGAGGCAAGGGCTCTATCCAGAGGACAGGAATGTAGACAGGCTACCTACAGTAGAAGTCTCAGATCCAGCCAGGACAAGTTACTTACAGGTCTGAAGTTCATGCAGGAGACAGCGTTGAAGTCAAACTGTCTACAGTGGAGAAGTCAGGTACATCCTACAGGCAAGGCAGGAGACAAGCTACCTACAACATATGTCCAAAGTCCATCTAGGAGACCAGGGACACACCAGGCACACCCACACCACAGCCCAAAGAGAGAGCAAAGGCTCAGGGCTGCTCTTAAATACAGCTACAGAGCCATGGGAAGAGGAGGGATGGGTGGAGCCCCAAGCGAGACTAGTCAGGTCAATTAAGGCCAATTAGTGCCTCAAGATGACCAGCTTGCACCTGCTCCTGCCATAGTGTCTGCTGGGGCAGGGGAAGGGCTGGTCAAACAACCTCGAAGGACCCTGGCCCTGGGTCAGAGTTGGAAAATCGCTCTGAGGAAACATCTTCCAAGAGGAGCGAGGACCTGAGCGCGTCCCACCGACCAGGCCTGTGAGTCAGGCTGGCAGGGAGCCAACAGAAGGCTCTAATGTGGCAGATTTGCTGAGTGGTGACAGATGGGACAGATGTGCTATGTCAGCCCTCAACACCACATTGGGAAAAAAGTAGTTTCTCACTGTTACACGCTTACCTGTCGTTCACGATGTCTCACCTGTATTTTTTCTAGACAACCATCAGAGCAGAAGTCATCCTTGGAGCTTTCCTTCCCAACCGATAGACTCACAAAGCTGGTTACCACCCCTGGCCATCAAACTGCCTGTTTCCTGGGCTCACAGCACTCTGTTCTAGACACCTACGCAGCAGAAAGGAAAAACATAGCCATCTCCATGGCATGTGGACGACAACTCTCAAATGCACCTTTTGGAGGATGACCAGCCTCGGAAGGTGCACAAAGCCTTGTATGGCCTGAGACTGCAGTTGATGCTCGGCATCGCGTTTCCATCAGGCGTGTGGAGCGAAGCAGGCAGGGGAGGGGAAACTCGAAACGCTATCTGCCGATTGCCGAACCGCCAGACGGGAGGGCAGTTTCCCAGAACACATTGATGTATTGTACGGCAGAGGGAGGCCCTCAGAGCACACTTTGACTTTTTGCCAGGCCGAGGCAGTGTGCTGCTTTGTATTAATTTGTGTAACTTCATGAGTAAACTGTGCTTGGCTTGTATATGAATTTTAAATGAATTGTTAACACATTTTTATGAATCGAGGAGGAGGTGCTAGCTGTGGAGGTTGACTGTTTGTTGTTTAAAGCAGAGGAAATCAATCATGGTTTTTCGCAAAATAAAACTTTATTGAGCTGTAATAAACAGATACTTCTAAAAAACATTTAAAACCACATAAAAACCAAGTGGAAGGTGCTTGGCTGCTTCAGCATGAATCGTAGGTCAGTGAATGCATATCTGTATTAAATTTCCTCTTTTTTTTTTTTTTTCTAAAAAGAAGGAAGAGGATGCATTAATGTGCTACATCAGTGACTACTGCTGGTGGAAGATGTGCCTATGGCCCGATGTCTGGGGTGGTCGACAGACCCCATGCAGCAGCTGCCAGATGCTGGTTTGGAGATGTTTTGATGCAGGATGCTTTGCTGTGCCAAAGGCTGCCCATTGCACTTTGTAACGCAGGCATACACCCACCATCTGCGCTTTCTGCTCCCATCCATCCTCTTCCATCTTTTCCAGAGACTTGTGACTCGTAAGACGGTTGGGAAACACAACCTCCCACATCTATTTCTTCATCCTTCTTTTGTGGTGGCAAAGGGGATTCTGCTTAAGGTTGTTGCTGGGGAACAGGGAAAATAGAAGTGAGAAAACTCTGGGGTTTTCCCTATGAAGAGCTGAAGCAAATTGGCTTTAATTAAAAACAGAGAGGCAGCTCTCACTGTGGTGAGTCCCACTCTCTCCTGCTATTGGGAACGTGGGGTTACAGAGCTACAGAAAAGACACCTACAGTAAGTGGAGTCACTTTGGTGGCCTTTGCAGTGAAATTACTCCTCTTCCTCTGTTCCATAACCTCGAGAACAAAAAACTTAAATGTCAGCAAGGATAAGAGAGAGAAGAAAGATGAGAGAACCAAAGGAAAACATGCAGGTCTACAGGATCTCCAAGGGTTTTGCTACTACATGGCAATCAGGTCTCCAGCGGAGGGAGCAGAATGTGTCCTGCAATACAAAGGAGACGAAAAGCAAAATGAAGGCAACTCTCTGAATGTGTAATAGAGAATAAAAAGGAGATCCAGGCCAAGAGAAACCTCAAGTGGAGAAAGTTCGCATTGCTGCCTGCTCCTGCAAGCTGAGTTCTTCAAAGCCAAACTCTTCCAGCCAGGAGACAAACCATTTCTGCTACTTTCCCTCCCCAAAATCCAAGTCATTCATTTTGGAACGGGAAACTCGGACTGGAAAACCAATGGGCTGGATCTTGGTGCTTCCATTACAGGCTTATGTTACAGTGTTATTCATAAAAGGTCCTGCAGACTGAATGACCAATTCCTGGCTGGCTTCCAAGGATTATTTAAAGTTTTCCGTATTTTGTAGGTCTCGATTTGAATGTGTGACTTGGGCCAGTGCATTGATTGATGTTGCTAAAAACACTCACTGCCCACCCCCTCCTGAAACTATGTGTTTCGGAATGTCTCTGGATTACTTTTAATAGTGAGTTTCTCGCTTGCTGGAGATCACTGGTGTTTGTTGTTAAAATAAGTAGATGACTTCAAAAGGCAATTCCATGGTCCCCTACCCATGTGCGTTGGCTGCCATTTTGGTTGAGGACAGAAGACAAATTTTCAAAGCTCATGAACAGGGCAAGGAAAACACAACGTTGTTCCTCCAGCTGCAGAGGCTGGTTTTCTGTGCCATTGTGTTTCATGGCTGCAATTTCTGATGTCTTATAAGACAAAAGCTTCAACTGGAGTTTTGTCCAGGACTGGATCATTTTGTAGCGTCTCCATCCTGCACATATCCCTGATGCTGATGGGTGGGACCAGCAGAGTTCCTTCCTCATGACCAGGTAACATTGCTTCTCCATAGGATATCCCAGCATGGCAGCATCAAATGAGCTGCTTCATTAGTGCTAAACATCAGCGCTGGAGGATAGACAACTAGCTGTCTAGACACCTTCAAAATCAAGGGGAAAAGGGCACCTCTTCTAATGCATCATTGATCCATTCCCACTGAGGTACGTCTGCTGCTGGGATGGACTGGCTCACCCAAGAAAAGCACTTCTCTTTCTCCTCTGAGCTTAAAAGACCAGCTTAAACTATATGTTATACTCCTGGATCACAAAGTCCATAGCTGCACAGAGCCCAGGACGTCTGAGAGCACTTCCAGGGCCAGAAAGCACAAGGTTTATTTGTGACTTCTACCCTCGTGGCACCTGTGGGCAGGGAGGAAGAAATGCCACCTTCAGCCCTGCTATGTGGGGTTAAAAGGAACAGGGAAACAAGTTGGGCAAGAGATTTCAAAGCTGGGACCAGAACATTTCCTGCATAGGGACCGGCACAGCATGGGATTGCGGTTTGCCTAAGTATAGGAAATGCAGCATCGCTCAGCAGAACGGAGCTTGTAAAAAACTTGGGCTCTTGTGGGAGACAATTAAATTTGACCAGCATGAACTCAGGGTTTTCTGATGGAATTCAAAACAAGGGATGGATCCAGGACATTAAAAGTCAAGGCAAGTCGTATCAGCAATGAGTTGTTGCATAGGTTGGGATTTGCTACCTTTTTATTTGCCTCACGTTGCACAAAACTGTGTGTCACCAGGCAGAAAAATGTCAAAAACAAATTCTTGAAGCCACTGGACCTGAGATGCCAACACCATCACCAAGGTACAAACTCAAGATCATTTGCAACATTGCAAGACTCAAGGGGCAGAGAAAGAATACTTCCAGCAGCCCCTATCTGCAGGAGAAGATGGTAAAAGCCATGAGAAGAAAAAAATTTAGGAAAAAAAAAAAAAAAAGACTGAGGAAGAATAAAGGTGGGGTTTTCACTATATGGCTTCTGAGCTCATAAGAGGTCACATTTTCTGGCTATTCTTTGCAAATATGAGTGTTAGGAATGGCCTTTATTTAAAGAAAATGAAAGCTCGAGTAATTACATGGCATCAGGAGCCAGGACTCTAAGAAAAACACCAAGTATTTCGAGAGCTGGCAACACTGCCTGTGGAAAAAGAGTGAGTCATGGCGTCTTTTTGGACTCCTGAGTGGGGGAGGGAGACCACTGGGGAGTTCGCTCAGCCCCTCCTGTGGCCGTGGGCCCACTGGCCATCTCCCCAACATCACCGGGCACGGCTATGATGGGAGACAATGGAGGCTGATGCAGCCAGGAGGAGGGTACCTTCAGCTACCTGCCAGCGGTACAAAAGGGACAAAAATTAGGCGATCCGGGGCAGGTGCAGGGAGGTGATGATGAGGGAGTCCCTGGGCTTGCAGGCACAATGTCTCCCTCAGCCCTGGGAGCACACGGTGGAAGGAATTTGTTGTGAACCAGCAGCTACGAGCCTTGCAGGTAGGCAAAATCCCAATTTTCCTGGGCAAAGACTTTGAAACACCAAACTCTTCTTTCTTTAACGGGATGCGAAGTGATGTGAACTCATCCCGCCAATGCCAGCAGAAAAGGGTAGAGGGAGGATGAAGACATTAGACACAGATGGCGCAGTGGGAACAGGGATATGTTATGCTTTGCTTGAAGGACACAATCAATATTTCAGCAGTCCCAAAGCTGGTTTGCTGTTTTCCTCGTACTTAATGTGCTTCCAGCCTACCACCTCCTTGTTTGCTTTGTCCTTCACATGTCCCTGGTCCCAGGGCATTTTAGTTAAATTACTTTTTCAAACAAGTCAGAGAACCTCCTCGGTCCACTCCTGTGCTGTAGCAAGCAGCCAGATGAAGAGCATCCCTGGAGTCAGGTCACGGCTGCTACCTGGTCTGGAGGAGAGCCAACCCCTGTCCCATCGCAATGTCTGTTCCTGCATCCCCAGGGACATCAGAAAGCCCCTGAAGCCATCACTTGGCTGGCAGCAGTGGAATGGAGTGCAACACCATGAGAGGAGGCCAGGAGAAGCTGCTGGCATGGGAGAACCACAAACAGAGCCAGGCAGGGAAGCAGAGCCTGGGAGCCAACGGGCCGTTACCCACATGGGTGGGATGTCCCGGGTGAACAGCAGAGCTCTCCCCAAGCATCCAGCTCTCCCCCAAAGCCATGCTGCAATCCATCTCAAGGAAATGGGGGCAGCTCATGACAGGGATTACTTCCAGGCAGCCAGCTGCACAGGCCAATAAGCTCCCCATTGATTTCTGGCCGCCCTCCTTCCCAGCAGAGGGAGTTTGGGAGATGCTTCTGCATTGATCCAACCTGTTGTTTCCATAATGGGGTTTGTTGCCAGATGCAGTTCACATTAATAAAAAAAAAAATTGTTATTTTCAGATGTGCTGAAGCTCCCACTGCTCCAAGGAGCAGGTGTAGGCACCATGTCAGAGAAATGATCCCCTTTTTCTGTGACAGCCCAATGAGCAGGGTGACAGCTTCACCTCACCTCTCTGGTACACATCGTGTCGTTGCTCATGCTGATCAGCAACATCTTGGGTTCACAGCCAATGAATTCCAGTCAACGTTGCTGTCAATGGCCAAGATGCCATGGCTACACTGGGGCAGGATCAGCCCAGAGAGTCCCATCACCCTCTTCAAGGGTTTTTTTTGTGTGATCGGGCCATCTGTGCTAGACTGGACCGTAAAGGGGCACATTGGGATCAGAACTTCTCAGCTGGGACACGGTGAAAGTAAGCAGCTGCAAGGCTGCCTGGCTCCCCTGGGACACCAGAGAGGACCCCAGGGAGCCCTGGTGACTCCAGCAGGTCCCTGCACATGGGAAGGGTCCTCCCAGCAGTGCTGCTGACTGGATCAAGGTCTGAGGAGCACATTCTCCAGCCAGAGGTTTAATTTGGATCCTATAAAGCCCACCCTCAAAGTCATATAACTCACACAGTCATTTTTTTTACCTAGACTAAACTCATTTTCTCCCTCACTGCCATTTAATTGGCTCCATAGGATGAAGACATATTCTTATTTTCTGTCTTACGGAACAGTATATCCCCTCATACAGCAACTGAAGACACTAATAACTCCATCTAATTACAGAGTGAGTGATCCCTGTGAAGGGGAATGGCAGATACACTGGTATTATTTATGTCACCTGCTTTGCTCCAGCCAGCTCTGCTTGCTTTTTTTAGCAAGCACATTTCATTTTTCACTCTCCACTGTCATCCCCTTCCCTGTCTCATTCAGAAACTTCACCCACTCCTTCTACCACAGCCTGTCTCTCCGCTGCCCTGCCATATAAATCAGTGTTAATTATGCTGGTAAAAAATCCTCTAAATCACTCATTGTCCTCATTATTATTATTATTTATCTTAGCCTGAAGGTGACACACGGGAACGTAAGCTCTTCTGCTCCCCTAGCAAGGATTTTAATGGGCTTACCAGCTTGGCAACACAAGTGCAACACCTTACGCAGAGTTTCCTGACGGGGCTGCGACTGCCTGGTTCTGCGTCCCTGGGTTTGGGTCCGCCGGCACCCCGCGGGGTGATTCACAGCCTGGTCTAACCGCTCCCTTCAGGGATGGGATGTGCGCAGGGGCACGTTCCCCTCCAAGTATCGGGCTCGCTGATGGAAAGGCACTGTCTGTGTGCTGGAAACCACTTAATTAAAACCTGCATCCTCATGGATATGTGAAGAAATGCCACATAGACAGCCTTTTTCTGGGATTTTCAGAGTGGTTAAGCTGGCAAATATTAATAATTTTTTCCCCTCTCAGTTATCTCAAACTGAAGGAATTAAAGCTCTGTAATTCTGGACTGTGCAGCAAAACCAGTGCGTGTAAATAAACAAACAACCCAGTCTTTTTCCTCCTTTGCCTCTCCTCAACAGGAAAGACAAACCTAAGAAATTGAAACTTAAAAAGCTGGAAACCAACTTGCCTTCCTGGAACAAACCCAGATGGAGCACAGAAGCCAAGGTGGCAGTTTCTGGTTTGGAGAGGGTCCCCAAATTGGGCCCCCGAAAAAGCTGGCTCCCCCTTTCCCTGGTGCCAGCCAAACAGCGTATCTCTACCCTCGCATCTCCATAAGCCGTATTTTCCAGTCCACCTCCCCCCACCTCAGCAGGACAGCACCGGCCCCGTGCAGCTGAGAGGGTGTGAGCCAACCTCCGTCCCTCCAGGAGCAATAATGCACAGGAGCATCGATCCTCGCGCTTGTCACTCCGGACGGACGTGCCATCGCTAAATCCCTAACCTTTAGCTGTGCCTGGAGTCTGTAAACTCCCACCCTCTCCTCCCGCCAGGCAGCAAACACCATGTCCAACAGCCTATTAGCAGGAGAACGGCCTGTCCCCTGTCAAAACACACGAGGTGCCACACTCCCCGCGGGAATGCTGGCGGCTGCTGACAGCGCTCCGGCCCGCCTGCCTGCACCGCCATTCCTGCCAGCATCCCGAAACCTGCTGGGAGCGGCACCCCAGGGAGCCACAGCAGCTCAAGAGCAAGACAACCCTGACACTAGCAAAGGGAGGAGGAAAAGTTGTCATCCTCCTCTCGCCGGCTTCAAGACCCACTTTTCTTGGGATTCAAAGGGGACAGCGCTGGCCTTCCTCCCATCAGCCTTCCTCATCATCTGCAGGAGGAGGAGGGAAGCTGTTCAAGGCAGGACACCTATGAGGGGAAGGACTTTAGGCTCACACAATGCATTTCAAAGTGTGCAGAGAGCAAAAGCCCGATTCTCTCCTCTCCTGCGTTATACAGAATTATTTGTAAGCAATGAAGTTCTGAAATGAGATCAGGAATGTTTTTAGAGTTTCATCATTTCAGGGAAAACTATGCAGACAGTTGAAAATAAGTAACGAACTCCAGGCGATTGATTTCTAGTAGGCACCCAAAAACCCCCATGACAACTTAAACCAGTCATTAGTTATTTCAACAAAGACATCACCACACCAGAGCTGAGTCCTGCCTGGAACTGAGAAATCTTCTCAGTTTTAGAGACACCCAAAACCTTGGTGCATCCTTTCAGTGGGTAAAATGGGACACGCACAGTTAAGGCTAGTATAAATCTGTTGGCAACCTCATGTTCATGGTCATTCTCGAACCACAGGAACCAAGCACTCCTCAGACTCTTCAGAATAAACAATCTGCCTGAACCTTAAACTGCTCCTAAGGGAGATTCCTTTTCCATATAGCAAATCACACCCCAAATGCGTGGTTTTGGTGGGGTCTCCTGAAGCCTTGCCATGGTAGGACCATCTCCCCACATTCTGCTCTACAGGGGCTGCAGTGCACCTGTATGGTGCGAGCCCCATGTCCCATCGCTCAGCCAGCCTCTCCATGGCTCCATCTGCCTGGGCAGTACCCACAGTCAGACTGCTCACAATGCTTCGCCTAAGGTAGGTCTGATACCTCCATGTGGCTCCACTTTTCCTATCTTTGTCCTAAACATCCACTTACTAAGTCTAGGTTTACCGCATGGTGGGTTAAACCCCGTTAGTGTTGAACCTCCTTCACTGTTTTCCTGCAGCCTACGCTACATGTGGGAGCTTTCCGAACCAGCATCCCTCTGGGATGAAGCGCACCAGGTTTGAACTCAACCCAAACCTCTTTTTTTTTTTTTTTCTTTTTTTTTTTAGTCATTTGTAAGGAATCACACCATCCCTCTGTGTCACTCAGCCCCCTCCTGTAATAACTTTTGAAATCCATGGGTCCATTTCAACCAACTCAAGCAGAAAAAAACCTCAAAAGCATTAGGAGTCGGCTCAATTTGATGGCTGTAGGCAGCCGGAGAGAGGGAAAATGTTGTACTTCTGCCCTTGCTGGGAGAGGGGCCGTGGCTGGAGCTCAGCGAGGCTGTTAGATACTGGAAAAGGCACACAGGAGAGATATTTGAAAGGCCCCAACCTCAGGAAATGTTTCGATCGGAGCTCACACCTTATTAGGCACGCGATAATCCAGCCACAGGAAAGCAAGCTCCCCAAGTCCTACTGCTCGCAGAGCAACTTTGACTTCAAAACAGAAAAAAAAAACCCACACCACAAATAAAATACAATGAAAAGTCTTTCATAAAGCAGAGACTTCTGGAACAGGCACTTCTGAGTCCTCTTGCCATAACAGAGACGGGCTTGGGACTGCTAGGAAGTGCAAAGACCATTGCTGAAATAGAAAGAGAGATGCTACAAGACAACAAAGAGGATTTCCATCCAGATCTAGAGAGGATTGTAGGTGCCAAGGTCCACTTTAATGAGACTACGGAGCTAAAAGGCTTTGAGAAACCCTACCTACTTAAGGACGGCTTGGTTTGCCTAGATTTTTTTCTGGTTCTATCCTATTTCTATTTAAATTGTTACAGGACTAGAAAAACCTTGAATTTGTATCAAACCCACACACTTCTCTAACTGAAGAAGATCCCCTTTGCTACTGTGGTAGCTACAAGCCAGTAGCAAACAAGGTTTGATTAATTTGATCTTGATTAGAGCTAAAAGACTTTTTTTTGGCCAGAGTTGTATTTTGAAGAAAAATAAGTGGAAATTCCATCAGAGCAAACCACACCGTAATACATTTTTTTAAACACAAATAATTTGGCAAGCTCAACAACGGAGAAAATTCAAACACTTTGCTATTTTAAAGCAAAATGTTTAATTACAGTCCACTTGTAGTTAAAAATGTCTTTCCATTTTCTTCAAAAATGATTCTCAATATTTCTTCAATGCAAAATGAGATTCATTTCAAACTGAATTGAAGTTTTTTTTGGCTCCAGAACATTGTTGCTTATTTTCTAATAAATTAAAAAAAAAAAAAAATGTATCTGTGCTGCTGTTCATTCTCCTGCAGATTGAACAGACACCATTTCTTCCTTAGCGCTAAGAAATTCATAGCCACAGGCTAAATAACAAAGTCTAACATCCAGATTTGCATGGCCAAACCTGCAGCCCATGTGGGGATTTGAACTTTGACGTTAAATGCTACTTGTTCTTCTAGATGTTCTGCATGTATGTAAACAAACTCTTAATGAGGACTGGTGATGAGAACACACACGTTTAACATATCATTAATTTGAGGAGGCCTGGGAGTCACGAGCTGTGACCAGCTCCTTTCACAGCCAGCTCCAGGTCCCAGCCTTCACTGGACTGGCGACCTCAGCCAGGAATTCCCTCCGATTTCCTACTCAAACCACTTGATTCCTCCTGCTTCCTTTATTATTACGTTTAACGATCTCTGACATGCTTTTGGCAACCTCCTCAGAGATAATCAGGTTGTAGCGCTTGAGACCAGCTCTGCTCCGATAAAGAAAAAATGAGTGATAAAAGCCAGTGATGTATTTGCAGATCAGAGGCAGAACAGCGGAGAGCACGCTGTGGTTTAGACTTTTGATCAGAAGAGAATGCACGTTCCTCGTTAGTGCTGTAATACGGCCGTCACAGGATTTTTCTGTATCAATTGTCAGCCTGGGGTTAGAGCTGGAGCCTGCAGCCCTGTCTGCAAGACTCAGCTCCTTCCCTGGTGTATTGGACATGGCTCCTATTTTCTACCCTCACAGATATTTCTTAGCACAAATCATGCCAAATACCTTATGTCCTACTAGACTCCCATTCTCTCACAGCTACCGTTCAAATCTTAGCCTCCCCAAGGATTAAAACTGAAAAATATACAAGAGAACAAAAAAAACTTAGAAAGAAGAGCTGGGGGAAAAAAGAAAAAAAAAAAAAAGAAGAAAAAACCAGCAGCAACAACAATATGATGCACAAAACAAAACAAACCCACCCATTATAAAATAGAACCACAGAATGGTTTGGGTTGGAAGGGACCCTTCAAAGCCCACCCAGTCCAACTCCCCTGCAAGGAGCAGGGACATCTCCAACCAGATCAGGTTGCTCAGCCCTGTCCAACCTGGCCTGGAATGTTTCCAGGGATGGGGCGTCCAACCACCTCTCTGGGCAACCTGGGCCAGGGTTCCACCACCTTCAGTGTAAAAAATTTTTTCCTTATATCCAGTCTGAATCTACCTCCTTCTATTTTAAAACCGTGAGATCTCCGCACTCCAACTCCATTGATTTCGTCACACCTCTGCCGTCTGACCCATTAAGCATGGCTCACTGGCAAGGTGTAAGATGTCCAAGTTGCACTTTGCTACATCCTTAGACATCTCGTGCTTGGAGATGTTCAACACCTTGCCAGCTTTTAAATTTTCTTAGTTTAGTAGCAAATTCACATAAACCCCCAAGTGAGAGGAAGTTGTTGATAACCCAGTTTGAAAGCGCTCTTTCCAGTCTGCATCTGGACTCACCAGGGCTGATGCTGGCTGGCAGTCATTGACCCAAGGTCAGCCATCCAAGGTCGGCTGTCCCCAGGCCACATCTGTAGGTAGTGGGAAGGGACTGACACCTCAGAAGGTCTTTCTTCCCCCCTAAAAGTGGCTGTTGGTTTGAAGGACGGTCTCCTGGGCTGCTGATCGCTCTCAATTGACTGTGGATGGGGCCTGGACAATTGGAAATCTGGTTTGCAGATGAGGAGAGCGACTTGAGAAGAATCCCTCTCCTCCAGCATGGCTAGTATCAGCTCACATCCCCCAGCAACAGGCTCGAAACACGCTCTCAGACTTTGGCAATCAAAATACATCGGGACACACAACAGGGTCGTGCCTCATGGCCTTTACTTACAGAGCAAAGAGTCACAGTGAGGGTCCTTTTTGGGGAAAAACAGACACTGATTTGGCCAGGCTTTTCCAGAGATGTCTTCTTCCTGCAAAGAACTGCCCCTGTTTCTGCACCCGCATCCTACCCACATGCTCTGGGATGTTATCGTCCCTTTTTCCAGGAGACCAGGCAGGGAGGCTGGACACTCTGCCCCGCAGTACGGGCACAGGGCGGGGGGGTTGTCAGCCCACACCACTGCCCAGAGAGGCCATGGACCCACCTGCCTCCTCCTCGGCACCTGGCTCTGACCAAGACTGCAGTGATTGCCTGGTGCCATATATGCGATTTCACACTATTTTTCAGGCCAAAACCCCACAACCTGTATCTCTGACAAGACATCCAGAAAACCCAGATAACAGAAAACGCTGCAGATCAGCAGGGAGGGACCGAGGCAGAAGGAAAGCCTGACAGGCACAGGTCTAGCTTGCATTAAGTCCTGCCTTTGCATCTAGGATTGAGATGAAACCGAATGCAGTTCTGGTATCCTGGACGCTCCGAGGGCTGTAAATCAGGGCCTGCTTAGTGCTGTGATAGAAACTTCACCAGAGAACAACTCTTCCACATCTGAAAGCACTTTGGAAACACCCATCCCAAGTCTGCAGTAGGTCCCAGATCTTCCAGTGGGAGAAATGGTCTGTCTTTCCCAATTTTCTTCCCAAGCCTGTCTGTGTACTCTCCAGTATGCCGTGCCTTTTCCTGGAAGATGATTAGGTCAGTGGTTTTCCATATAGTGGATAATTCAGCCTCATGGGTCAATGCACAGATTTTTATCTCAGCTCTGAGTTCCCATCAGCATGGCAGCTTAAGCTCCGAGTACCCATAATGGATGTGCCTTCACTGGTCTTTCAGCTTGATCCTGCTTTTTACCCAAAGTGAATTGTGGCCACTAGTGAAAAAAAACAGTGTATTTATCCTGTGGGGATGACTCCATCCTTCCTGTTGCTGGGTACCTTAATAGAAGGTGCTGGCTGACTGCAGGATTTGGCCTATTGCTTTTAGTTGAAAATATTACCACTGATAATACCTAAATTGCTACTAACTTCAAAGAAAAATGTACGTGAGCGAGGACTCCTTGAGAACTGAAGACCTCCTGTAATTTGTGTTTACCAGTGCACCTCCCAGGCGATCTCACTTACTGCAACAAGGGTATTTCAGTTTTATTCCTCAGGCACCACAGAATAAATAGCACAGTATGGAAAGTCCTTATCACAGCCTGGGATTGGATGCTTTGCAGGAGGAGATTTTTCCAGGCAGATCTCAGATATTTCCTTGTTGTCCCTCTCATTGGAAAATCTTTCTTTTTTTTCTTCCAATATTTTGGAGCTTCCATTGCTAGTCTCACCCAAACCCAAGAAACAGCAGAAGTTTTGGAGCCTGATGCAGAGGTCTGCTGTGACTTTGGGTGTAGCTATGTCTGGCCACTTAACCCACTTCAGGTGCTCAAGAAAAAAAGAGAGACGGTCCTCGGATTTTGTGACACCTGCTGTAATCCACCCTGGAACGCTCTTGAAGAGACGCAGCAGAAATTCTTAAGATGTATTTCCCTCAGACCACAATATATTCTGTATGCTCCCACAGTGGAGGAGAAGGGAACTGGTACCTTGAGTTACCTCTGGTAAATCTATCATTCCCAGCTGGGGGGACGGGGAGGGGCAGGGAGAGCTTATCAGTGCTTTTTTTTTTTTTTCCTGACTTTCCAGCTGGAAGAAATTTACAGCCAAATGCACTCTCCTGTTGCAAAGGAGGGATAAGCCCTCCCCAAACGTGCTTACAAGCTACTGTTGTTATCAGAGAACCAGGGGGCTTAGGATCACCTTCATTACTGGCCACCAAGGGCTCTTCTGGGGAAGCCATTGGGTGAGCTTCTCCATCAAGGGGCTACGATGCTGCCTTCTCAGGAGCAAAGCTCTCAGCCCTCCTCTTGAAAAGCATGACAAAATTTAGGTGATCTGTGAGCATACATCTTTCTGAAGACTGCTAACAAGGCAGGTTTTGTCCCTGGTTCTGCTGCAAAACCACTTTGTTCCTGGGAGCTTTCAGGTCCCCTAGCCTCCTCCTGTTCCAGGAGCCACACAGGAGGTCGGGTGTATTGCTGTGGGTTCCCTCTTTGCACATGTTAAAGACTAAACGTGTCTGGTACCCAAATGTCCAACTGATTTGTGGCTTCATTGGGATCTTACTGTTGGGCAGGAAGCATTTTATATTTAAAATTTTTCTTCTCCTTTTGACAAACTGGCAGCCATCAAATACCCAACTACAATTTTAGTTTCTGAAATGTTGATAGGCATTAAAAAAAAAAAAAGCAATTCTACAGGCTTGTCTCAATTACTTACATTTCAGCAGCTTTGCTTAATCTTCCAGTTTGAAAAGCCACCTCTGAGCTTGCGCAGTCCCACCTTCTCCCACAGACACGGTGGTGGAGGGAGCTCTGCTCAGGACACCAAGGCTGAGCGTGTCCTTAGGAGCTGCTGGGAAATGGGGCCCTGGGGAGGGCAGCATGATAATTAATTGTTATCTCAACAATTGACTAATCTGTAGTAACTTCTTATAATTAACTTAATTACTGTAATTAACGTTGATTGATTGCTTATATTTAATAGATACTTATCTAAATGGTTATTTAAACTGCAGGTAGACTAGGCAGTGCTTACAACATCTGCATCTTTGCAACTCATTTTTGCATTTGAATATAGGACTATACTACAACTGAAGGAGAAAAAAAAAGCAAAAGATTTTATATATGCTGATTTTCCCTCAGAACAAGTTTTTCTGCATTTAATTATTTCCAGCTACATAAAAAAAAAACCTCATTGCTGATGAGTGTCTCTAGGATAACAAACCTCGTCCGTACCTGTGTGCACATGGCCCACAATTTCCCCCAAAAAACCTGTTCGCCATTAAACCAGGGTTTGCAACCCATGCCTTGCGAGAGCCAAATATGAAAACAAAGCGTGTTCATCACAGAAGGAAAGAAAGTCTGTGAGGAAGCAGATGTAAAACACAGGCTTTCAATACACTCTAGCAAATAACCAATGAAAGAATAATGACTTGAAAGACGCCGGGCCAAACTCCGTGCTGGCACAACTCCATCGGAGTCGGTGGAGATAGGCCAGCAGCGGATGTTTCCCACTTCGTCAGTCGAATGTGAAGAGTTTATTTTCCAAGTCACCCCTCCTCTTACTTCAATTCCCTGTCATTGATCGATGGGTGTCCCAAAGATGCTGAGTGGAGAAATCTGTTGCTTACAGAACTGGTACTTCACTGTAGAAAAACAAAAGGTCTCCAGTCTGGAAATGGCAAAGAGAGTTCTTCAAGCGGCTGCCAAAAAAAAAGATAAAAGAAAGATTATAAACTAAAGGCAGCGCTTTCTGAGGACACTGCCAATTTTTTAAAAGAATAATCCCACTAGACACAGCATTATACGACAAAAGTCCCGCTGTGGAAACGCTGCCAATTTTTTAAACATCGGTATTTAATCTCTTGGCAATAATACGACTCCAACTGTGCCTTTATTTGTGTTTCTTACAGTCACTAACAACGTATTTGCATACATTATAGCAGCAACATATGGTCTGAAGGAGGTTAATTTGCTCTGCAATTAGCAGTGGTATGCAAATCCGCACACAGCTAACACGGACTGAACAAACAGACGGAAAGTTGTTGATGTTCCAGCCGGAATGTGGAGCGGAGGGGAACATTTGCCAAGCACCTGACTTTATTTCAACTTGATTTTCTTTCCAGAGCAGCTGATAAAGGCAACAACAGGTTAAATCCAGCTCTATTAAGGCCAAACTCCTCCTAGTTTTTTTTTAACAGATGAAATTTTGTGGGATTTGCAAGGAGGTTTTAAGGAGCTGGGATTCAGAAAGGACTTGGGGCAGGATTTTTCCACACGAAGCCAGGATCCTCACAGCAGCGTGAGCAAGGATGCACTGGCGAGATACAAGATGTAATGAGAGGCTGAGTGAGAAGAAGCCAAGGTGGAATGGCTGATGGTGCACTCAGAGCTGAGCAAGGAAAGAAAACCCCTTGCTGTTATTATTTTTTTATATGTAAAACACTCAAAGTTTGGTAATATGTACAGAGAGATATAAGCATTATTGCAGTGCCATAACAGTGTAGACAGTAGCTATGTATAGACATACTTATATATATTTTTTATATATATATACATATATATTTTACTCTATATGTATCTAAGAAATAATGTGCTGCAAGTCTTTTTACGAGCAGGCAGGGCTGAATATGGAGAGCTGGGCTTTGGAAATGGGTCTCCCTGCAGAGGAAAAAGAGGCAATAAAGCCCTACCCCTCCACCCATCGTGCAGAGCTTTCCCCTCGCCACAAAGCGGCAGGAGCTGGGGAGCAAGCAAGAGTAAGGTAACCGGGTTTTGAAGAGGAAGGCTCTGCTCACAGAGGGAGGGGGGGAACGTCTCTGGTCTGCCCAGCTCTAGGATTTCCTGGGTCTTTTATAATGATGCAGTTGCCCAGGGTTGTTAGGTGTTAATGAAGCCATTGACGTCCGGTTTGCTAATCATGTTGGAGGGGTGCGGAGCTGCCCCTGGCTCCCATCTCTTGTTCTGAAGATGGGTATTTTCTGTCCTGGCTAAAGGGAAATTAATTGCGTTAGATGCTTTACATCGTACAGCCATTCCCCAGGTGTAGTATGACAAGTAGTCCCCAAGGGGCCATAAACTCAAAATGTCCCATTCACCTGACATAGCTGAAACCACTTGTTTCTGGTCTGTTAGGAGGAAGGCTCCTTCAGAGTCAGGCTGACCCTGGGGAAGAACCCCTGTCCCTTCCCCAAATCTCGTGGTAGGAGATATTTTTGCTTTTCCTTAAGCCCCAGCTTCTGGAGCCATGTGATTACAGGGTAACTTGGCTTTAATGAAAAAAAGAAATAAAAGAAATGGGGAATGGTTCCCAATCTCCTGTTTGGGGAGGCTGGAACAGTGCAAACCTATAAAGCACCAGCAAATAAAAAGTTCTCCTAGTACTGCTATTATCATCATTTCAAGGCCACGTTGGACGGAGCTCTGAGCAACCTGATCTGGTTGGAGATGTCCCTGCTTCTTGCAGGGGGTTGGGACTGGATGGGCTTTGAGGGTCCCTTCCAATCCAAACCATTCTGTGATTCTATTATTGCAGACAACAACCAGAATGTTTTCAGATGCTTTCAAGACACATCCCAGGTTACAGATTTTGAATATTTGAGCTCATGCTCTAACATGGGGTACCCAGTTTGGCTGCAATGGGAGGGCAGGCTTCCACAAAACATTGGCCAGTTGCACTGGGCAATTCCTTCCCGTGGGCTGGCAAGGACAGCAAGGCTCTGGATGGAGGAGCAGAAGCTCAGGAGAGCGATAGAACACAAACCCAGAGATGAGCCTTCCTGGAGATTTCCACCATCTGCATCTGCCAGGAGGCAATTGAAGCAGAATGATTTCCCCAAATGCAGGTTTCATCGCTTAAAAGGATTCCCCGCATAGCGGCTAATCCAGGCCACGCTGGGTAGCACTGAAAGGGTCAGCAAAGACCAGCAGCAAGAGCATCACCGCCCTCACAGGGGGATGCGGGGAGGGGAGGAGAACACGTTCATGTGCATGGTTGCCAATGGGAGTCTCCTGCAGAGATGGCCCCTCTACCACGCTCTTGTGCATCTCTGAAGTGAAATGGATTAGCAGCTCACTTTCAATCAGGCTGAATTATGAGTGCAGCGATTTGCTGGACGTTTTACATGAACCAGAAGATGTGTTATCTGATGAAAATTGCTTAATTTAATATCCTGGCCTGACAAGCAGTGAACTGTACATCTCCTGGAGAATTTGCCAGTGCAGATGATTTTACTTAGCTGGAAGGATTAAGTGATCTCACCCTCTTTCTTCCCCCCAAAACTCACAACAGAAAACTGCCCAGAGAAATTCTGAGAAGCTGGTGGTGCCAAGGTTACCAGATGCCTGAGGAAAAACTCACAAAAAACAACTTTTTGAAAACACTCCAGAGTTACATGCACTTTGCCACTGTCACTCCAAAAAAAAAAAAATCAATTCTTGGGAAAAGAAATGATGGGTTTCATTTCATTTCATTCAAGAAATACCAGGAAGCAGATCAGATCTAGCTCTCAGAGCTGCCTCGAGGACAAAGGACATACCCCAATATCATATGAAGACCAAGCTCTAGATCAGATCGTCTTCTTCCATTGGTCTGATGGATGGGAAGCCCTCCTGGGAGCCATCTACAAGACAGGGGACTGGACACAGACCTCATTCTCCCATGCCTCAGGGTACCTCAACCTGTGGCTGAACAGCTGTGAGCTCATCCCAGCCTCTCTGGGCTCTCTTCTTGCAGCAAGCACTGGTTAGTCCAAGCATGGTGGATGGGGTTGGTCTTCAAAGCAGGTGCAAGTACTCCCTCATCTTACAGTAAGGACCTAGCCAGCAATTAATTTCCCAGCAGAGTTCTCCAGCAGAGCCAGGCTTTCCTCCATGGCCCATGAGTAATAAGCCCACAGTTACGCTTGTTTTCACAAGGAAGCTCTTTCAGGCTGAGCCATGAGCAAGGAATCCGCGGGCAGGTTTGAAATACAACTGCAGCGCGGAGCAGAATTTCTCCTTGAGCCTCCGCAGATTCACAGGGAAGCAAAAGCCACAGGAAAAGCATCCACTACCCTGACCTTTCTCCTTAAAAGCAACCACAGCAGTCCGCAAAGATGGATAAACCTTTCCTACCAGCTCCACTGGAGAAAAGAAAACAGATGGACAGCTCTGCATAAACCAGACCCTGCACCAAAGCGCATGCCATCAGGCAGCTGAGAGCTGAAGGATTCCGAATTACCAGTTTCTCTTGAAGATCTTGCCATAAGCTGGTTATATGTACTCCCCACACTGGGGTATGAGGCTCTCATTACTGTAGACATAATACATTAATGTAATTATGTAGACTTTATCCCTGCTGGCAATCTTATCCAAATTCAAGGCTTTTATTATAATTGAAGGCTATTATGATTTATGGTTGTGTTTTTAAACAGCACATAATTAAGTGGCAGAACTCATTGTCATAGGATGTTGTAGAAGCCAAAAGCATAAATGGATTCGAATAACAATTAAAGACACTGAAAGATCCATCAAGGGTGATTATCCGCAAGGACGTAGATATGACCCGTAGCTCAGGAAGTCCTTCAGCTGCAAATTGCCACGAGTTGGAAGGGCCATAGGAAGTATCACCGGGGACTTGCCATAGTCTTGTATCTTGCCCTAAGCATTTGCTGCTGGCACCATTAGAGACAGGATACTGGGCTAGACGCATCTTTGATCTGAGCCAGCCCATCTATTCCGATGTCTACATAGCATGACCTCTAACAGACCTGCTCTTTCCAAAAGGCACTAAGCCAGGACACGTCTAGATTGTGGTTTAGGCCTGCAAGATACAGACCTGACTTTAAAAGCTGTATCTTCTCCATCTAGAAGACTGAGCCAGAACCTCACGTCAGGAGATTGGCACATCTTCCAAGCTTCAGTCTCAAGAAGCCCTTCAAAAGGGAGTTTTCATTAAAGGAGTTTTCTATGACTGAAAAGAAAACCTTGAAAAACAAGTGTTGCAATGTGTGCTACAGTTTTCTGATTGCCCAAGTTGGCAATACTTAAAAAAAAAAAATAAATATCAGGGGAGAACATGAACATCATCCCAATTCACAAAACACACAGCTGAGTTTCCTACAATTGTGGTGATGGCAGAGGGTGGCATAGCCAAAGTGCAAGAGATGAGCTTCAGCCTGGACAAACGACCTTCCCAGCTGAGGGGCATCCCCTGTGTTTGCAGGATTCGTGGAACAGTTCCCCTTTCAGGGGAAATTTGATGGACATTCACTCTTACCTTGTGGTGGTGTTTTTCTGTTGACCCAGGAAAATACAGTGTCAGAAGATAACAGTTTGATGGAGTTGCTCATTGACTTAGCACTAGAGAAGAATCCCTTTAATTTCAAAGTAGCTGAAGAATGTTCCGGTTGAGCCCTTTGCCGCACTAAAGAGACACATTCAAGAATAAATCAAGGGAACAAAGCTATTTCATACTAGTTGAAGTATGAATGGAATAGCTTCTAGAATAGCTATTCCAAAGCATCTCCACTGTTGGAGACACTTTTATGTACATTAGATGGGGCAAAACGTCAGAACTGCTTTCCCATGACCTACCAGGAAAACCCTGGGACATGGCAGGAATTCCAGTTGCTTTAGCAGGGGCACACAATACCAGATAGATGCTGGAGTCCCATTACCTGGTTACCACAGGTGATCTAAATCAACATCACAGGTAGTAAAGAGTCACTCCAAGGGACAATGAAAGAAAAGGCCTAAGCATTATTCCTGGAGAAAGCACATCTGGAATTTCCCAGACCTTGGCTCAGGGACTTCTCCAGCCACTGCAGACACTCTCTTGTGTAACAAAAACAGGGGTGGAAGTGAAGCAAGCTGGGTCTAAACCTAATGATGTTTAGACATCTGACTCCCACTGGTGAAAATGAGGTGCCTAAAAGCCTTTGAGATATTTGACGGGATTTATTCAACCGCATAGAGGCGAAGGAGAATGAAGTGTGAAACTGAGCATATTTATAGGTATTTTTTAAAGCTGTAAATGACGGCACAACATAAAATACAAAGGAAAATCTGGCCCTAAGATTCAGGCCTATGCCTTTTAGCGGGAGGATATTTTGCAAGGACAGAGAGATGTCATAATCAAAATTAGCTCTTTAACTTGTTCTTAAATGGAAATCAAAGGGACCATCATCTGAGAAGTCTCAACATTCAGTCTCTGAAGATTTTCCACCCACTGAATTTTTGGCCAGCGCAGGCCTAGAGAGGACTACCCTGCAGCCTCTTGGGCTGGCTAAAGAAAGCCTCAGCAAATAACAAATGCCAGGCTTGTGGGCACAAAGGGGTGGGACCACCCAGCACCTCCCTGCCGTAAGCCTGGGAGCACGCACGTCCCATTAGGCAACGCTGAAGTGGATGTGGCAGTCCTGGAGACGCCACAGCACAGAAGCGCAGGGGAAGCAGGCAGAGTTGGGGGGCTGACAACGGCCACGGCAAAGCATCTTCCCACAGCTGGTCCAAGACACCATCCTTGAACCAGGAAATGAGGTTTCCTGAATCCCTGCACCTCCCTGCTCCACTGCTGTAGGTCTGTCTCATCCTCACCTTCTGCATGTCCAGGTGGAGCTGGAACACCTCTCCTGTCCCAGCCCGGCCTCAGCTGAGCATCCAACACCATGATGGTCTCCCTCCAGCCCACTGCAGCCATGGTGATCCACACTGGTCCCTCCATCCCAGCAAACCCACACCGCTGTCAGGACACAGCCGCTCCAGCACAGCTCACCAAATGCGGGAAACTTCCATTTCCCTTTCACCAGGGAGATTTCAAGGCTGGTTTTGTCAGCAACTGCAAGACAGAAGCACAGAGTAGAGAACAAACATTTGGGCAAGTAAAGCAATGTAGTTGGAAAACAAGGTACTCTAGAAAAATAAGTATTTTAGGCTCATGAGAAGGCGGGATTCTTTTCAACTTTCCAGGCAGATTATATTGCCATTTATCACCTTGCCCAGCAATTTACAACCTGCAGAGTTTGCTCTTTTTGTGGCTCTTTTTAGCCCAACAAAACGCTCTTGGCTTCCCATGCCTTGTTGGGGTGAGGTCACCGAGCTGGCACGGGTCACTCTGCTCTCCGCCCATGCGGAACTGCTCATGCAGCAGGACAACTTCATTACAATCAATTTGTTTGGGCAAATGAGCCAGCTGAGATTTCCTATTGCTGCCCATCACAGGGAACGTAAGCGCTTCTATAGTCACAGCCTCAATGATGAAAAATCCCTGTTGGGAGAAGGAACAGGGGAGACGAATTTTATTTAAGGTTGATTTCCTCCTCTATTTCTGGTTTGATGTAATGTATGCTCAGGTTGTAGGAGGTGACTTACTTAACCATCAAGAGACTTTTTCAAATGAACAGCCTTTCCTCCAGGCATCCGAGCTGTGAATTTACCCACTCCTCTCCTGACATCGATGGTACAGCCAGATCCCTTCAGCCAAGAATGCAGACCTGTCAAATCTCAGGCAGCGAGCGGGAGACGCGCAATCTGCTCTGACCCCCCTGCTCCCTCCCGGCACAGCCCAGCTCTCCCCTGCTCTCTGACCCCAGGTGCCAGACACGGCCCCACTTCTGTTTGGCCAAGCACCCATGCCTGGTGCTGGGGGTGGTCGCAGAGATGGAAGAGCGGCCGGGAGCCCATGTCCCATTGCTGGAGGATGCCTGGTTGATTGGCCATAGCTGGCCTCCAAGCTCTCCTTTTTCCCTCTTTGCCACAGGACCAAGCACAGCGTTGTCTTACATGTCAACAGCAGAGAAATCTGGGAATGGTCCATCTCCAGGTTGTGAGTGCTTTCATCCTGGCTTGCGTGGAGTATACCAGAAGAACGCTGCTGTCTCAGTCTGGGATCATTTTTGTGAAGTGGGAGAGAAGATAGACTCTTCTCCCTGCTTTTTACTGATTTATTTATTCATTGCATAATGGCTTGTCCGCAAAAATCCCAGCTTGGTTAAATCTTTGACATGTAAAAGATTTCCAGAAATTCTTGCTGCCATCCAACAAGAAAAATGGGTAGGACTTGGCTTTTTTTTTTTTTTTTAAAAAAAAAAAAAAAAAAAAGACAACTCCTCACTTTTCTTCTGTTTTCTCCTTTCTAGTGTGACTTTGTCTCTGGCTTTCCCAAAGCAACGCAGCGCGCTCATTTATCAGGCTTGCAAGTTCTTACGCATTGGCAGACTCCGCGGCTTTCCGCTTGGCTCAGGGCTTTCAGCCACCATATGGAACGAGTTGCATGTTTTCACTCCTTATCGGAGTTTAAGATGGAAATATTTCCTTGGTTCTTCTCGGGGTATTTCTGCAATTGCACACATGCCGGGAGTATTTAACCCTGACATTGCTGATGAGTAGCTGTTACTATTAAAATGCCATCAAAGATTGAACTGAAAATCTTTTACAGCGAACTACACCAGCAGTGTGATTCTGTTCCTGGTTACAAACATTTCCTTCAATAGTTTTGGAGTTACATGCACATAACAGAGGAGAATCTGGCTCGCTGTCTATTTGTCTGTCTGCTTGTCTCTCTAAAGAGACAACCTTTTCTCCCTCTCCGCATACTGATCCAGTTTTGCTGTAGTGCAGTTGTAGCAGCGACGGTCTAAAAAAGTAAGAAAAGCTATTCCATCTCCATCCTGCCTTTATTAAACTAGATGACAGCTGAAGACAGACAATTTTTCAGGCACAGATCTTCCATGTGTGAGTCTACCACTGCTATGCATCAAGCTGAGGAATTTTTTTTCTCTGTTCACACAAAGACATGCATCATACCCAGGGTTTGTTCCAGCCCCTCTTTTTAGCACAGGCTACCAGTCAGCAGTCATGGTAAGTGGAGTGTGAGCCCATCAAAGCCAGGCTCTCTAGATTAGCAGTGATAGAAGAGCAGTCCTCCGAGATCACTGCGAGCCTGGAAAGTTCAGGAGATAAGACTGGCTTGAACTCTAGCTCCGGGTTCCTCAATCGGGTCACATCAACACACCAGTAATGATGCCAGAAGGCAGCTTTCCTGCATTTCCAAGACTATGCTCCAGAACATTTCAGAAGACACCAGAGACAACGCCAGCCCTGGGGCAGAGATCAGCAATGGCCACCCCAAGCCCCAGCTCATATGTCCATAGCTATGCTGTGAAGCCCCAGTGAGCAAGAGCCTCAGGAGATGCTAAGGTCTGTCTGCCCCAGCACTGGTGAGGGGAAACAAGTAGGGTAAGATCTCTTCTGTCCCTCCCCTCTGCTCTGCACAGCCACAGTCCCATTTTCTGTTTAAGCTATCACTTCCGGCTCTGCATCCAAAGCGTAGAAGTTTCCTCGTTAGACACTCAAGCCTCGAAACTCTTGGATTATATCAGTGACAACGGGTGCATGGTTTGGGTGTTTGGTTTTTTTTTACAGGTTAGGTCTTATACTAATTTACACATCTTAGATAAGCTGAGAATTAAGGACAAAAATCCCTAAAGCTGCATTCAGAAAAGAGTTGCAGCAAAATTTAAAGGGTAAGTATGATGCAAGACCTGGGTCTTAGATGTCAGTGCCTCTTCTTCAGGGTGTCTTTTCAAGAAGGTGAGGAACTGCCATGATTTCCCACAACAAAGGCCAGAGTCTAGATCAATTCAGCCCACATTGCATTTGACAGCTTGCTGCAGCTCAAACACGTCATTGAACTCTGTAGAAACAGGCTTTTCACACTTGTCAATTCTGCTTTTCTTATTTTATGTTGTTTCTGGATGTGTTAAGACTGGTTCTCCGTTATCGCAGAACTTAGTCCACAGTGGTGGAATGCATCGGCCTTCAGCATGAAGGGAACTGAATGTGACTTTCAGGTAAGGAATGCTGCCAGAAGGTTGTAAAGCAATATTATTATAAACAGAAAGGAAAGTCTTGTCTCCATGTATCCAAGACTGGACGTTAGCCCTCCATTTGGTTATTCTCAGTCAAGTTTGCTGTTTTCTTCC
Source organism: Ardeotis arabs (assembly GCA_011801015.1). NCBI lineage: Eukaryota > Metazoa > Chordata > Aves > Otidiformes > Otididae > Ardeotis > Ardeotis arabs. The sequence continues at coordinate 27,488 of JAAGAY010024222.1, forward strand.
ATATTGGGTTTACCCAATTTGTATGGATGTCTATAGATCATTGCATTGTGAGCACCATGTTTTTCAATCCAGCTCAACATTACTCCCACTTTGATTTACATGATAGATACACTGGTTTCAGCATCAGCTCCACGAATTCCAGTCTTAGCTCCAGCTGCCAGAACTTCACCCTTTAGCAAATATACATCACCATCAGTCTCCAGAGTTAAAAAAGAAATGGTTTCCATGGAAATCATTGTTGATATGAGCCTAGATATCTGCTTTTTCTCTTTCCATGCCTACAGTTAACATAGCAGAAAAAGAAACATGTGAATCCATGTTTTTCAAAATTTCTCTCTTTGTAGTGGAAAACAAGGATGTCTAAAGGATTGAGAAGAGGGACGGAGTCTGATTTTCACATCCAGGGTCCAAGCTTGCTGGCTGCCAGGTAATGAAACCACATTGATGCTGCAACTGGGGCAGGAAGGTGCTGGTTCCCTCACCTCTTGCCTGCCTGGTGCGAGATGGGACAGTTTGGCATGGTTTCCATTTCTCCGTCCATGTTTGCATGAATCCAGAGACAAGGGAGCTTGGCAGAACCACATCTTCCACAGGAGAAGGTGGAAGACCCATGGCCAAAGAGAGACACCAAGGCTACTGGCAGAGGACAGCTTGGATAGAGATGGTGTAGATTCACTGCAGGACTAGAAAACAAGAACCTGCTAGTACCAGCCAACAGAGCACATGCACCACCTGTGGTGGGTGTAACCGCTCAGCCTCCCTGTTCGGAGGGGAGTCTCAGCCAGCCCTCTCTACAAATAGCCAAATCTGGGCCAGACATATCATTTCCCTTCTTTTTGCTTATAACTAACGAACCAGAGAGCGCACTACGACCACAGATCTCTTCAGACACTTGGGCAAAGTCATAGGAAAAAAAAATACCGAATCGTTTGCCAACTTTAACCTCCATTATAGGAAGACCAAATATTTTAAAAGTCTCATTCAGCTTCCCATGCGCTTGTCTCCTCCCACCCCAGCCCGTTCAGTACAGAGAGGCAGCTGATCCAAGGGAGAGCTTGGGTTGAGTTCCTAGCAAGCAAATGACATTTCCCCACTGTGGTAAGCCTGGAAAGGCACTATGTTAGCACTGTCCAAGTCAATTTTTTCCTTATGTTCAAAGGAAACCCTAGATATGTTTTCTAAATCGCTTTCCAGCTCTTTCAGCTAACAGGAGGCTTTCAAAACACATTCTGAAATCCTTCTCTTCATCTCGATGCATCTGTTCTTTTTCTTCGCCATCTGGACAGCAGCACAGGTACGCAGACTAGACCCCTGGCCTTTGGCCGACATGATCTTTCCAAGTAATTTTTGGAACTGAAGTGAAAAATCGGTCCAAAGCTCACTCCGCAAAGGGCTTTTATTTCCATTTGAGTCCACTTCAAGGGGCTACAACGGGCTTAGTTTTGTTATTTTTGTTCCTCTTTCCAAAATAATAGCTGAGCAATCCAAAGACTGGATTTAGAGAATTATTGGACTGTTGCTGAAAAAGCGAGTAGCAGGAGCTCTGTCTCTTCGCTTGTATCTCGAGAGCTGAGTCTTGACCACTAATTATACACGAGATTAAGTCCTCACTGTCATTCTCTAATTCAAGATCAAACTCCTGGACTGACTTCAGACAGTTGCATTAGGGAGAAATAAGATCTGGCACAGTCAAGTGGTGCTGTTATTCATCCGGTGGCAAGAGCGGAGCTCTGGAAGTGGCATTGGCTGGTAGAGAGCAGGCACCTCCTGGAGGCAAGACAACCGCTGGCTGCGAGATGGCATGCACACGGAGCCAGGATGGAGGGCTCAGGTTGGCACATCTGACACAGGTGATCTACTGCCACTTCTGCCATTAAAATTCAACAAGGGAAGAGGTGGAGGGAGGGATGCTACTGGCAAGGGGGAAAGAAGAGATAACTAATGAGGTGGTGTGCCAGATGTTTCAGGAGAGACAGAAGGAATCATGTCTACTGGCAATTTTTTTAAAAAATTGTACCAGTCCAGGAGGACCATTTCTCCCAACTTCCCCCAAGGATCCAAGTTCACAGAGCAGGTGTTTTGGCTTCTCGCAAAGCACTTTGGAAACCCGCGGAAGGAGTGAGCAAGCTGAAGTGTGGGAAACCAAAGCAGCCAAGGCTTCCCAGCAGGGCAGCACAACCACCAGTTTGGGAAGAGGAAACCAGCCTCAGTGTCCTCTGCCACTGTGCTCCTGGGGGGGACAGGGCTACCAGGAGGGCTGGGAGCACGGCTCCTCTTACTCACGGGAACACTGGCTGGACAGGCATGAAAGAGGAGGGGGCTAGAGGGGGAGAGGGAGGTGAAGCACATCCACACACAGATGAGAAACTTGGAGCTTGCTGTTCCAAAATAAACGCTTGGCTTTCCGAGCTTGACATCCTGCCTCCCTAAGCAGCCAGGACATGATTACTTCTGTGTAACGAGCCACTCTTTCCATGCACCAAAACCCTTCTTTTTACTCCCTTTTCAGGGCCAGATGGGAGGAAGTCTCCAGCACTGGATCCAAAATGGCCAATATCTTTTCCAGTCATGGTAGATTCTATCATCTCCCTGTGCAGAACACACAGCCCCTACCATGACCTAGAATTAGACAAGAATTTCCTCCTTAAAGACTTTCTCAACCACTTCCTTTTATTTTATTTCCCCCCACTTTGAGTTGGGGAGGAAGGATGAGGCCAGGATTTTAGCAGGGACTAGCAAACTGAGATCCAGACTGAGCTAATTCTGATCAAACACCAGTTGCCTGTTTGTTGGTCTGTCCAGCAGCAACTTTTCACCAGTAGATCCCCTTCCCATGTCCCACAGTACGTATGGCTGGTTCTGCAGAGGAGCTGATCATGCATGACTTGTTGACGTCCAGGTTGTAAACCAGTGATTAATCCAAGCGCAGCAAGACTGGAGCCAGGTCCTAGAAAGCTTTTTTGTGGTTTCTATAGACAGTCATTCCCCTTTCCCTCATGGATTTCCTTTCGTGTTGTTCTCTGAATGCAAGAAAAATAAAAAACCTTTCACTAACTCTGAAGCCATGTTTTCTTTCTCTGAATTCACTTGGGCCAGTGAGAAAGTTTCCACAGATTTTCCCAGGTCTCCTCTTTAAGAGCAGAGCAAAACTCTTCATGGAAAGCAGTCCTCATCGTCTTACACACTGAAGTGTTTGCTTTGGAGGGTAGAAGAACAGACACGTCAGTGGGGTGGAAAATGAGGATTAAGTATTCTCATGCAGCTATTGATCTCCTGGGTCTACTTCTGAAATAGTTAAGCAGGTGCATAACCAAATTCACTGCCGAGAAATGGAAATTCATGGTGAGCATGTGCTAGATTAAGCACGAGAATAGTGTCGATGAAGACACGGTAATGTGGGACCAACACATGCCCAACATCAGAGATGGTCTACAATTTGTGCAAGTGCAGCAATCTCACCTTCACTGAGCTTGTGGCCAAAGGCTGGATGGTCCCTTGAGGTCAACAGATCCAAACAAATGTTCGGCGTTAAGTATTAGAGTTTTTTTACTGGCCTAAGGCTTGGTGAAATACAAGTGCTCCCTAAGGTCAGTCCTTGGGCAAAGTTCTTTCCTTTACAGAGGCCCTTTCCCTCTCCTGCACACCTCGCCAAGTACAGGGAAACCAGAGTCTGGCACTCGCCATTGGTCTTGCAAGGCCAAGCCCACATCTGCTGGAAAAGTTCCCCACTCCATCACCTAGCATGCTTGCCAGTCTCTGTAGACATTGGTTTGGACAGGATCTGCCATCTGTGGGATGAACAGTGAGAAAAAGGCAACTGCCTCAGTGAAGAATTGTAGGAGCCCAAGAAGGGCTAAATCTGATGATCCAGAAGCTGCCCAAAGCTCCTCCCTTCCAAATAGGAGAGGAAGGAGATTGTCTTTTTTTATCATCATATTTGGATGATCTGTGGGACTTTCTGCTAAAGAATCCACCATTTTTTTAACAATGGTAAGCCCATAGCTTATACCTAAAATGAAAAGGAGGTCCTGGACCAAAGGGCTTCAGCCAAAGCGTGGTTGTGTCGATCGTATATGTGCTATTTACCTCGCTGACACCTCGATCCCAGCCTGTTTGGTTAAAGCAGAGACATTTCAGCTCCGACTAGCAGATTGACCTACTGCCCACCAAAGAACGGAAAATTTGTCCTTGATTTGCAATGCTACGTCGGGCTCCTGGCTGTTGAACCACAAAGTCAGCCCTGGGGAAAGCCTGAAGCCGGTTGGTTTCCTTTTGTAGCCCTGTATCTCTCTTTCTATTTCTAGTGCACTTTAAAGTACAGGAGGTTGTGTGCTTCTTATCGCTTCCAAGCACCGCTGTGACACAAGCAGCAAGCAGCAGCCGCTCCGTGCCAAAGCATGAGTTAGGGAATGGGTCTAGTGGGGATTTTTTTTTTTTGTTGTCACTGCTGCGATTATTATAGTTTGTTGTTGACTTTGTCTCTGCTCTAAAGGAATGTAAACATCACCAAGAGCAAATATCAGAATAGAAGCTGTATTTCTGTTGATCCAGCCACCGTTTCCCATTTCTGTTTATCTTTCTGTCTAGGGATACAAGAGGCTCGGAACAGAAATTTGACCCTGTGCCAATGTCATGTCCTCACCCCAAAGCCAGTGCACTGTCTCGCTCTGCCAGGGCATCCCTCCAGCCACGCACTGTATCTGTGCTTCTGCTGTGGTATCGACCCACGGTGTCCCTAGGAGCCAAAGGCTCCTAAAGAAGCTGCCTAAAGAAAAGCCGGGGTCCCCCGCTCAAGGAGTATGCTCTGGACCTGGACTCCTCCTGATTGCCCCAGTCCATAGGACAGTAACATCCTTCCTTACGACCACAGGTGAAAGCAGTCATTGGTTAAAGTATGGTCAGCCTCCCAAAGTGATGCCATAACCATATCTCCTCTAAGTTCCCAGCTGATGCCTTTGTAAAGGGAATCTCAGTGTCCCATATTCTTTTTCTGGCTGCGTTTTTTACCCCATTGTAGCTTTAGAGCTGAAGGCATCAAAAGATTTCTGTGATTTATGAGAAGGCTTCATGCCTTTCTCCTTTCTGAGTCCAGCTTCTCAATATGACCCTGAAAGCACTCTGATGTGTCACCGTATGGTTTCAGAAGTGCACGTTTTTGTGCCAAGAGTGATTATTGACCAAGAATGAAAGAGATCTTTTTATTTAGGCCCTGAAGAACAGAGCAGAAAGAAGCAGCTTGGTACCTTGTCTTGAGTAAGAGCAGAAGCAAAGTCTATAAAGCTGTCCGCCTCTCTGTCTCACTCCCTTTCAGACACATCTTTCAAAGCTTCACCTCTAACTGTGAAATTCCAAAAGCTATGACCTTATCAAAGGAGAGGGAACACAGCCCAGCCATTGTCACTCCCTAGAGAATTCAAAATGATATAAAAACAAATAAACCCAAAGATTACATTAGGGAAAACTCTACTGAAGCATTTGAAAGACAGTGTATACAGGGCTGCATATTCCAGACCCTTGGGCATTGCAGGCTCCAGGGATGCCCTTCATTCTGCCAACGTTAATAAGAAGTAGCTTGCAGTCATTGCTCACACCAAAAGCCAAAGCTTCTCTTATCTGTTCCCCTGTCTTTATCCAGCTGGAAAACACCGTGTATTCATTTAGCCATCTTTTAGATGTGGTCTAGTTGGTCATTAGATCTTAAAATGGAGGCTCCAGGGCCTTGAACAGAGCGTTGAACACTTGAAAGAGGAGGGATGGATTTATCAGAGCCGTGGTTTTCCACTTGTGGTCATCGTTCCTTGGGGGCTCTGCAGCTTATGTTCAAAGGGAAGGGCTGGTGCCAGCAGGCTCAACGCTCACCCCTGCACTGGGAAACTCTTCAGAGACTCCAGACAGACCACCGATCAACATGATGGTGGTGGAAGAGAAAAAGGAGGGGATGGAAGCCCCTCAGGAGATGGAGAGGAGCAGACATGGGATGAGAGTACAGCCCAGCTGTATTTTCTTTCGTTTCCAATGTTATTTCTGCCACTGCATTTAATTCAAAGAGCCAGCCTGGATGAGCAGCGGGGGAGACTTACAGAGCCACGGTGGACTAGAGAGATGCATTGGACTCTCACTCACTGGGGTACAGGCCCCCAGATAGTACCCAACCTTGCCGCATGATTCCCAGCCAATGTGCCCATGTCCCAGTGCCCCAAGGGCTACCCACCAGTCGCTGTATCTCAGAACACCAGCCCCCTGATTCCAGTTCCATCAGCCCACACACTGGAGAGCAGTCCCGCTCCTTGCATGAGAAAACCCAAGTCCAAAGGGGCATCCTGGTAGTCCCTAAAATAATCTTCTCCCAGCTGAAGCAGTCAACCCTTCACCACACTTAATTGCTCCCAGCTGCCAGGAAGGAGGAGGAGGAGGAGTGACTGCTGTTAGTCAAGTAAATAGCTAGATGGACAGGCAGAGAGACAAACAGAGATTTATATATGCACACACACATATATACTTCCATATTCATACACGTTGAGTTGGATGCATAGAGAGAACTGCAGTTTCTTGAAGCAAGTTTCTGCCCCACAGCCTGTTTGAGCTCATATTCTGTTTCTCCCTCGCTAAGCTAATAATCTCACTGGTGGAACCTTATCAAGTGATGTCTGACAATCTGGTAACTATATTACATCCAGGAGTTTTTTTGTGCTGCACCATAGCAGCAATATCTCCAAAGAACTCCTACTAAAGCCAGGGCCACTCCTCATAAATCACACCTACACATTGACCATCTCTTAATCAATCTTCCCCAGGTGTTCTCTCACTCAACCTTACCATGATCATCTTAAGGCTTTTCCTGGCAACCCTAATTTTTTTTATTTCTTTTTATTTAACTGCCTGGCCGTGCTCAGGGTCTTTGGCTTTTGTGTTTTCTCCCTGGTAACACCCTGCTAACACTTTTCTTTTTGCAGAAGTCTCAATGGTCCATAGATACCTCGTCAAATGTCTGATAAGGTTGTCTCCCACAGAGATCTTACATTGGCATCTCTACCTCAGTGTTTGGTTGCCCACCAATCAAGCAGATGAAAAATATTTTATAGACACCTTACAAACACCTTATCTATAAAATGAGCCCACTTCATTCCTTTTCCCTATTGCCACAGCATGAAGCTACCTGTCTCCAGGAGCCCTTCACTGGTACCCAGAGAAAGCTTTTTCTCTTGAACCATTTTTTTTCCAAGAGAAAATGTAATTTCTCAACAGAATGATAATTTTTAACTTAAATTGCCTGATATATTTGAAGACAGTTGATAAATCATAAAACAAAAGTGAAACATTTCTCTGCATTGAATCATCTTGTAATGAAAAAGATACATTTAGCCGTAGCTTCAGTTTTGGACAACTTTTGTTTTGGCTTTCATCCAAGTCTCACATGAAAAACATGCTGTTTG
>JAAGAY010024395.1:0-34857 GCA_011801015.1 Ardeotis arabs
GAGGCTCCGGGGAGACCTGATAGCGGTCTTCCAGTACCTCAAGGGGGCCTACAAGAAAGATGGGGAGAGACTGTTCAGTAGGGCCTGTTGTGATAGGACGAGGGGTAATGGTTTTAAAATAGAGGGGGGTAGATTTAGATTGGATATTAGGAAAAAAATTTTCACAATGAGAGTTGTAGAACACTGGAACAGGTTGCCCAGAGAGGTGGTGGATGCCCCATCCCTGGAAACGTTCAAGGCCAGGTTGGATGAGGCTCTGAGCAACCTGATCTAGTGGAGGATGTCCCTGCTCCTTGCAGGGGGGTTGGACTAGATGACCTTTGGAGGTCCCTTCCAACTCTAACCATTCTATGATTCTATATTTTCTACCCTGCCTCATGTAGCTTGGGAATAGGCTTGCAGGAACAATTATGGCCAGGATTCAGTGTACTCCTTTTATACTTAGAGAAAGGCCTGTGTAGCTTCTTCAGAGATTTAATCTCTCTGCCTACTTAGTAGATCCCATATTGTTCACATTATGTCCTATGGCTTCAATTTCCCTGGCCCAGCACATACTTTTAATGTCAGAGGAATTTTGCTGAAATTAACTGAAAGAATTTGCATATGTTCTTTTATGAATGTAAAAACCAGTGACAATAAAGTTCTTCCTCCAGTGATAAAATCTTATGTTTGTTGCCATATGGCTCATTTTGTTGGCCACAGTTGCTGGACCATCTCCTAAATCCAGCTCCTACGTGCCTGCCGGGGTCACTGGTGCCTACTGATATTGTAGGTACCATTCTGTGCTTTTCAACTGTTTGCATCTGTCTTTTGATGTACTTCTAAATTAGCATTTCTAAGCTTGTCTATCTTATTTGTTACCATTTGTTAGTATTCTAGTAATAGGGACTTGTTTTGTAGCTAGGGGTAGGAAGCTGGGAAAGAGGAGCAGACCAGACATGTCTATATAGGAGTCCTTGTCTCTCTCTAGCACAGAAAAGCAGATGAGATGAGTGGGGACACAATCGAGGGTACCCCAGGTTCGAGGGGACAGTGTTCTCCTGCTGAGACCTCCACTAGAGGTGAGACAAGATCTTGTCATTTATTCTTTGAAGCTTTGTATGCAACTAACCTTCACTTAAGCATTTTGTACTGTATAAATATTTCAAGTGAGCTGTGAATCAAGATTAATGCATTAGGTGACTACCAAATCATTAGCAGTGCAGGATGTAATAAAGTTGATGCCAGAGCTTTATTAAACAGGGCATGTTAGTCATTAAGAAAAAGTAATGGTGTTGTGTAAATGTGAGAGCAGAACCCCATTTCCTCTGGGTGTCTCGTCTCAAGCAGGTAGTAATGTTAGGAATGGCAAGTAGCAAGGTAGGAAGTCGGGCACAGTTTAAATCACTATGGTGACTGAATTCTGATTAACTAATTTGCTGCATCTCTTCTCACAAGGAAGATGATGCTATACCTTATTTTCTGTTTGGCCTCAAAACCATAATCTGGATAGTGCTAAGAGAGCTGATTTGTCAGAGTCAAAAACAAATACTGAAAAGAACATAGAGCCAGGGAGCAAGGCAAAACTCATATCTTAGAGCGAGTACACAAATGTTTAATCTTCTACCCTTTTTTTTTTTTTTTTGTAGTAACCAAATAAGAATGGGCTATGGAACATTTTTAATCCATTGTGAAAGCAGACTTTTCAAGAATAAATAGGAAAATACCCAGAATCCACAAATTCTGTTTACACTTGCATGTTCCCTAGTTTCACTGATCACCATCAATTAGTTTGTTCATTTTGTCTGGGCCCCCACATAGTCCGAGTTTGTGCTATGAATTGGATTAAAAAAAAAAAAAAAAGACAACCAAAAAACACTTGCAAAGAGTTTTTTGGCTAGTAGCTGAGAAGTTCACTGCATTGGCATCTTCTTTTGTTTCTGTTTCTGTGAATTCCCAATGAGGAGAATATCAGCCTGTTTAATTAATGCAAACCATGATTTGTATTCAAAGAGGAATTCTTGCACTTGCACCTCTGTTCCTGCACGCAGGGCTTAGCACTCCTTTTTCGTCTCTTGGTGGGCTGTGGTTAGTCACCCAGAGACCGGCAAGGTTAAATGACCTTCACTGACACTCACTGATTATCGCTGGTGTCAGCAGATTCCTTCCCCCTTCATCTGCTGTAACGCAGGCTTTCCGTAACTTTTAGGCCGTCAGCATTGATTTCATAACTACTTTGAGCTCTTGATGATATTTTTTTTTTTTACTCTTTGTAAATTAATCCCTTGAGATGTTGGTACTGATTGTCCTGCTTATTTCCATTTTTAGTCTTGTTCTGTCTTGTTCTCTTCTATCTCAAGTACCAACTTTACCACTCCTGCTCTCATGGTTTCTGGTGAAAATGCTGCATTTATTGTCTTTCCCTTTAATGTTTCATTCATCACTGGCTTTTCTCACTCCCTCATACCAATGTATTTCAGGGATCCATCCAAACAATGGATCCAACCTAACAATAGCTGCAAAACCTTGGCTGCAGTGATTCTCTAGCCAGGATGGGAGCTGCCTTTGATATTTTTTTTTTTCTCTTTCATCTCAAAACAAATTTTGGAGATTTAAGATTTTGATCTGTTCCTTGGTAGTGCAGTGTTTTTTGTTCACAAGTTTCTCATCCTCAGCTTTCCTCTTGAAATATCACTCATCATCTTCTTCAGATTGTTTCTCTCTTAGCTGTCAGGGAGTCTTTGTAAGTATAGTAGCTAAAGGGTGAAATACCAACATAACATTTTCCAGTGGCCAAATCCTGCAAACCAGTCATCTGCTATCATATAGTTTTGGAAAAAAAAAAACCCATAGTGACTTTAAAAACTGATAGGCAGGGCTAAAGTGTATTACTGAACAATTTAAATTTTATGTAGAAATGTGTTTTAGCTGAAGGCTCTGCCTTCTAAACTGCCCTGTCTTATATAATACATTGTCCTTAGCTGAAATAAGCATCCTTTTTGCATTGCTTATTTTTGTGAGCCGTAACGAACATGTGATTTAAATCATCAGTTTGTAACTATCTGAAGTTTATACCTTATCTTATGGTGATTTATTTTTGTGTAGAATGTAGTTTTACTACAAGTGACATTTCAATAGCGTGTTACAGTCTCTGGAGTCCTTGAACTGTTTCCAAGCAGTGAGCCTGCTGGGGTTTAAGCCAGTTTGGAAATCTGTCAGTTGGGTTGATGGATTATAGTCCATGTAGTGAGCACTCAGCCTCCACAAGGTTCATGACATCTTCACCTTTAAGTATCTAATTTATGTAGAAATGCCAATAAATTATTTAGAAGGGCATGCTTGCTGATATCAGCAGTTCTGGAGCAAGTAAAAACGGTATGACTTTGAAAATCATTGGAAACGTTGGCAGATCTTCAACAATTCTTTATAGGTTCCAGCTATTAAATATTTGAGAAGGAAAAAAAAGCGTGTTTTTCCTCTTTTCCTCAAGATTTTCTTGTCAGTTCTTTAGCAATTTATCAGATTATTCTTGGAGCAAAGTCCACATTGATTCTGGAAAAGCATGCATTGCAGAAACGTGTGAGAGGACAGCAAACGTTCAATAAAATATAAATATAAAAGCGCTTCTTCCTTTCTTCCTGGCTCATTAAGGATTTGTTCCTAAGTGTGCAGAAACCTCACATCCATACCAATAAACTAAACGCTGTAATGACCCATTCAGTGATGGCAGGGCATGCTTTGACACCTCCGCACTGTTCAGTTCTTTTGCGCTGCCACCTAATGCTTCTGGACTGACCTTAAAAATTTCCTTTAAGGTTTATTTGTTTTCCTCATGGCATGAGTCAAAGCCAAGCCAGGGAGTTGCTGTGGTATGGACAACTGAGTTCCACTGCCTGGGCCAGGTCTTATTTAATTACTTGGTATCAGCACATCTGTAGGACAAGGATCCATTGTAGCACAACATGCGGCACATTTGATGATGTGGAAGTTTGGCCTGAAAGCCTAAGTAATCCTGCTGGAGAACTGCAAATGTTGACTCTTCAGGTTAAATAAATCTGTCTGAAGGTGCATAGCCAAAAGGCAGTGTTTTTGCAAGTGCTGAACACCTAAATTCTTTATTAAATCAATAGGAATTTGAAAATCACCTTGTAGACACAGTAGGATAAAATGAACATTTATTAATGTGCAGGCTTACTAGAATCGACTGTAGAAGAAAAAGCAAAATCCATTTGTGCCATTTCTACACTTGGGGTTTGTAAGATACCATCAGTCAGAGGAACATTTGCAAGTTCTAACGCTCTCTTCTTCCTCCAAAGCTTCCTCTCTGCCCCCACAAGATATCCCTAAGAGCAAAAAAAGCAGGGAAAGCAAAGATAGCAAGTGAAAAAATACCTTAACTGATTTTTATTTGATTGTACATTAAAATTGTCATTGCACTGCTATGTTAGATGTCTGTCTTTTCCAGAAAGAATAGGTTGTTTTTCGATTTAAAAAAAAAAAAAAAAAGGGAAAAAACACAACCCTGATACTAAGTGACTGGAAACCTGGATTATTGCTTGAATCTGCCGTTGACCTATTTTACCAATTTTTATTCTGCTTCTCTAAATGTCTGGGGCATGCTCAGCCAGCGTGCGTAATGCAGGGCAGGAATCCCTGACCTGGTACGGACGGTGCGGGGCTGTGCTGTGTGGAAATACCCACCAGGTAACGGCTGTGCTTCATTAGTGGAGGGCTGGGCACGAGTTCGTAAGAAGCAGGAGTTGCAGTGCCACAGTCAGACCCTGACCTGCTGCCTCCTGAGCCACTCCAAAAAGTCAAGCTTTGGCCACCTACTATAAAAAGAAACATGCTTGTATGGAAGATGAATATTTTTTGCTCTTTTTAGTTAATGTTTACACCATAATAGCAGTCACTGAAAAATGGACTTAAATTTTAACTTCATGTACAAATGAGAAAACAAGCTATACTGCAGATAATATTTTACAGGAATATGACATAGGGTGTTGATTTTCTTTAATCCTAAAATTCACTAGAGTAGTGAAGCGGCTTTGTTCTTAGCTTAGATCTGTTTATCTAAAAGTTTAATGACTAATTTTTTTTATTTTTTTTTGCAAAGCCTAATTGAATTTTACAAACAGGAGTAGATCTTTAAACTCTGAAGCATAGCTGGGAATGATTATGGAAGACCAAACTAAAGCAGTTTTCTGTTATTTGCATTGGCAGCATGGCAAGCTGCTTTCTAAGGGCATCATGTGCAAACACCTGTTATCTTAGCATGGATCTGGCTTACAACTTTATGAGTTTCTCAGCAATTTGGAAAGCTAGTGAGTTTTCACCTGAAAGAGTAGCTTTGGGCTGCAGAGCCTGATTTCTGTGCGTGACCGCACGCTGCTAAGCTGGGAAGCAATGAGCATCGCTTGGTACAGCATATTGGGCCACCTGCTCGGACTTGTGGTAGCTCCTTGCCTATTTCAAAGGAGATATCCAGCACATCTATGCAAGAATCTTATTTTAACTAGTAAATATATATGGTGAAAATACTTGCTTTTTACTGTGGCCAGTGTACTGCAATTTTAGGTGTGGGGCATTGTCTTGAGACAGGATTGGGTAGCAGAAGATAGAGCTTCTTGAAATATATCCTAATTCACATGAATTTGATTCATATTAACAAATTAACTCTCTGACATTGTGTCAATATGTAGGGGTAGAGAGAGACTCCGAAAGCACTTTCTTATGGACAGAGTTGGGAGAAGAACCTTAACGATTTCAGAGAACGTCATGGTTTTTGGCTGCTGGCTGTCTCAGAGGTACACTAATGATGTTAAAACATCTCAGGTTGTCAACAGTGATTTGCTTAACAGAGGCTTTAGGGTCAACACTGCTTCTTTTAATTAAGCTCTTTTCATGTAGTGTTGGGACAATTTCTAACACAGAGGTCATAGTTTTGATGGGAACTTTTAGCATCCACTGTCAAGACTGCTAAGAATCTGAAAACCTGGTTATTAGCAGAATGATACTCACTACTGGTAAATTTTTTTCTATCTGTTGTGGATATATGAGTATATCTATTGCCTGCATCTCGCCCTCCCCGTGCAATGCCAATCTAAACATTGCCATCTTCTTTAGAAGCTGCAGCATTGCTTCCGGTAATTGCCAGTTTATCCAGTCATCCTATTACTTCGCTGGGAGGCTAGCTGAATTTAGAGGAGTCTATAAATGAATAATTAGTCTGAGGAGGAATCATATCTGAGAGAGGAGTAAAGAAGTGGTGTTAGTATATAAAATTTTCTTTTTGAACAGCTATATCAATTGTGGTCATTACATTTTGTTTCCCCATATGTTTCTGGGCTCCTGCAGGAATGCTTTTAGTTTTGCATTTATTCCTAGTCATTTTTCAACTTATTTGATGTCTGCTGGGCTTTCTTTTTTTAGCTCTATCTGGAAACATTCCTCAAAGACAAGTAAGGACCTGTCTGGCTATCTCAGGGACTCTATCTCTTGATATCTGCTTTGCTGAGGAAGTAACACCTGTCCTGCAGTAGCTGGTGTTCATATAGGGAGAAAGACAATTTAGAGCTACAAACCAAAATGAAACTGATGACTGTATCCTATGACACCTTACAGCATGGTCCAGAAGAGACTTGGTAGTTAAATTGAATGATCTGCCTGTTGAAATGCTTAAACCTCTCGGAGAACTCCCAGTCTAAACAGAGGAAACAGTCAAGGATGTTATCCTCCCTGAATAAGCTACATTTCAGAAGGCTGTAGGTATGTGAAACTATAGGTATATAACATGGTTTTGAATTAAGAAAAGTAGAGTGAAACGTGACGAAAAAGGCAGGCAGGATAAAGATGGAAGTATAAGATCTATATTTTAGGTTTAATTTTAATCACTATCAAGTCCATTAGAGAAGTGAGAATAGAGTATAATCAACTGATATAAAAGTATCTTTCCAAAATGTTCATGTCTTTATTATAAAGTAGCACCTGCTACGGCATCAAAAATTATTAGATTGTATTTGCATGAAGTAATACCCATAGAAGAAATTAGATGAATAACCCATAATAAATCATATACCACAAGGGTATGCAGTTAATATCAAGATTAATTATGGGTTGATTTGTAAGTCATTATATCATAGATAGCAATGTTGAGGTTTAATTTTTCTCTAAAAACTGATGAATTCTGATATAGCTGCTTAACTATTTATAAACCCCCCTGAGATGCTGGCTAAAGCAAGACAAAGCAACATATCTCTATTTCATTGGTTTGCCTTGTATAATGGAGTGGTTAAATCCACAGCGTCAATCACACCAAACTTAATTAGAGTTTTTCTTTTCTGACCCAACCTTGTAAACATCTCTTTGTGTTTTGTCTTCTGAAGTGTGTGGTAGCAGGCTGTTTTTCTTATTTTTACACTCTCGATAACCTTCTCTTGTAATGGTTACATTATGGAATAATTTTTATCTGATTTATTAAAATTATTAAAAAGCAGGAAAACACAGGATATATTCTGCCATGTTGATGAAGTTTTATGAGATGTTTAGTATGTTGTGTCAAGTATAATTTATACTCTTGAGTCATTAGAATGTGAAACACTATAATATTTAATTCATTTTCCTGATTAAGGGCCAGATCTACCTAGAGACAGACACCCATGAGTTGGGCTTGGCTCCCCACCCTGTGCCCAGAGAGAGCTGGGTGCTGCGGAGGAGTTTGTGCACAGGGCAAGCATCCTCCAGCCAGGGAAAGGATACCCTTGTTACAGACAGCTATGTTGTATCTTGGGCCTTCCTCTGCAGAACAAGCGTTTACTTAGGTAAATCATATACCAAAACATCAAAGAAGTGCTTAAGCACTCTTATCTGCATCCCACTAAAGTCCATGGGAATTGAACACAAATTTAAATGGTTTTCCTCATACAGAAAAGCATCCCATTAAATGCTTTCCTGAGTTCATCTGCAGCTGAGCAGTCCTATGGGGCATGTGGGGCCAAAGGTAACCGTTGCTTTTTCCTGGCGATATTTTCCCTGTGGATGGAGGAGAGCATCTTATTGGAAAAGAGGCAGAAAAGCCATAGTGCAGTATCATACTTTAATTGATAGCAGCATTTCTTAATTAGTATCAAAAGGATTTAGTCAAGTATGAAATACAGGTACTGATTTTAGGAGCTGCCCATAATATACAGTGTTTAATTTATATTTAGATGAAAAAACCAACAATACTCCAAGGCACACTGTGCAGTTACCTAATAAAATATAGATAGAAAAACAAAGAACAGCTATTATAGAGTCATGTTTTACTTTTTTCAAAGTTACTTATTTTCTATTCCCTTGCTTAATTTTCCACATTTTCCTTGAAATGAAGAGAATTGCCTGCGTACACACATGGATGACACTGCAATTCAGAACTGCAGACGTCATCCCCTGTGTATCCACCACACACCATTCCTCTGAGCTCAGAGTTTAAATGGTGCATGGAGGGTGATGCATGCCATCTGGACTAAGGTAAATGTCATCCCTAATGGACATAGTAAGCATTTTTCCGGAGGCTGATTCCAAGCACAGCCCCATTATCAGGCAGGCAAAGCATCCCCAACTCTTGCTGATCCTGTGTCCACCCATGGCAGCGGTCTTTGCTAAATCAGGCTCCGTGAAAGATGCTTAGGTAATTTGCTGTGGCTGCCACGATCAGCCCAGCAGCAGCAGAGAGAAATGAGACTCTTCTTCCTTCTGCAACAACTGTTTTAGTAATTGATAATGGAAGTGGTAAGCTGGAACTATATGTGGTACCCATTCATGCAGCATAACAAGAGCTAATAAAATATGTGGAGATTACATCTACCTGTGCTGAACAGCAGATGACGAATAGCATGCCTGATGGTATTCTTCAAGCCAAGTTCAAATGCTCCTGTCCTGACAAGGCAATGAAGAAGGGCTGATTGCTGCAGTGACAGTTGATTAGCTGTAACCGCCTGCTCCTGTTACTTGAAATGATGCCCTGAGCTCCCCCCTTGCTGCTTACACTGCAGATGTGCTGCCTGCGGGCACGGATGCAAGACCAGATGCAGTGCGGGAGCCTGTGTTTTGTTATCTGGCCACGGCTTCAGAGGAGACATCGCTGGCACACAAGAGCAGGGCAAGGAGGCTGCTGTGCCGCAGGTGAGCTCTGGCCTCTAACGCTGGGCAGAAATAAAGGGACTTGCGCCCTTGCTCTGTGCTCTGGCCAGCAAACCTCTTGCATGATAGCACAGACTTTTAAAGGCTACTCTCCTGCCTGAAAACCCTAATGGGAGGTTATTTTTTTTTACTGTATGTGAGCAAGGACCTCATAGGAATATGGCTTTTAAAGGGTGCTATCTCAAATCATCATAGAATCCTAGAATAGTTTGGGTTGGAAAGGATTTAAAATATTATCTCGTTCCAACCCCCTTGCAGTGGGCAGGGACACCTTCCACTAGATCAGGTCACTCAAAGCCCCATCCAACCTGGCCTCCAGGGATGGAGCATCTACAATTTCTTTGGGCAAATGGGAATGTGCTTAGGAGTTGTGGCACCAGTTTTTATAGGTGTTTGGGAGCATTGCCTACAGGGAAACTGAGGGCAATCAGGCATCTAAATGGCATTTAACAACCTAGCCCTGCTTTTGGTGTAATTACCCAAACATCTTGTGTAGATGACCTAATAAACCCTCATTTCTTCCTACAAATTTCTTTTCCTAGAGTGAGGGTGTCCCATCTCCTCACACTATGAAAACGAAAAGTATGGGGAAAACAGTGGCAGCAAAAGCTACAAGCCCTTGAGGAGGTAGGAAGATGCAGAGTAGGGGGTAATAATCACTACTAAGTGAGGTTATAAAATTGTCAATTACTGGGTCATAAACTGAATCTGTACCATGGGCTCCCACCATGTATGGTTAGTCAATTCTACCATGGAGTGACTGACTGATGGGGAGAGGGATTAGTTCAAAATCAGAAAACTGAACTAGTACAAGCATGAAAAAATCTATACAAATTAAACTTTTTTCAGCCATTTCTCTCCTTTCGGCTTTTCCAGCTTTTGTTGTGTTTTTTTTTTTTTTGCAATGGATGCATTTGCTGCTTTAGGAATTTGAATTCTTAGTATAAGTCTTAATGTAAGTGAGAGATTAGCTGAGTTCTAATTAAGAGGTATGTAAACTGTGCATAGTATAGAATATAGGAGGCTTTTGGGAAGTCCATGCTCAGCATGAACACAAGCACGGACATTTCGTAGACTCATCTTTTGATGGGGTCTAAGTTCAGAAGTCTTGTTGTCAAAGAATCAGGATTATATCAAGACGTCTTTGATTCCCATGGGGTATAATGACTTCCTACCTAGATGGCAAATGTTCTCATTTCCCATGAAAAGTTATAGGACAAAGGTGAAGTACCTCCTGTAATTTCACAAAGAAATTTGATACAAGCCTCTAGCTGTCTTTTCTGTCTGTGCCAGACATTTTTTGTTGTTCTAGAAGCTGACTGCATGGTACAGCCTGTAACGCAGGGGCTTGTTAGGACCTTGGAAGATTGATTATTTTACACTTCATGTCTTCAGCCTGCAAAGAGAATGTGCTGTGTGACTGTGTAACTCGCACTGAGAGTACTGCCTCACATGGCACTTGCATCTGGACTCTCAGCATCGCTGGAATCATGTTACTAGACCCCAGGGAAAAAAAGTAGAACTGTGCTTATTCCCTACAAGAGAATTTTTTTGTTAATATATTTTTTACAGAAGCACAACAGAAGCAGACAGATTCCAGCTCTTTGTCCTATTACCCAGAAGAGTTTTTCTCTCTCTCAGGAGGGGAAAAAAATACAGAAATCACAAATAAATGGTGATGAAGCCATTAAACAAAATGGAAATTAAGGGAAAAGTGGGAATGAGATACTGTTGATGTGAATTTTAAGTCCTTCATAAAGGGTTATGTAACAGAATGAACTAGATTCTAATTTTTTTTTTGTTAAATTCATGCCAAGAAAATGAAAAAAAAAACCAATCTGAGGTTTGTAGCGCCCCATTAGTTTGCTATGAGGTTTCTTGAAAATAATATGACTTTTTCATTTTACATTATAAGGCTATGATAGTGATATTTTATGAAGACAAAATATTATGTACAAAAAGTAGTGCTTTTTCTTTTCTATTTCAAGACTGCAGAAAAGCGTTGGGCTCTAAGGCACAACCTTAACATATTTCTTGTTAACAAGGAGAAGTCATAAAAGATACAGTTTTTCCTCCTCCATCCACCTCCTACTAAAAAGTAAATGAGAGCATGTCTGCTTTGCAGTCACAAGTCCTGCCTTTAAATTAGCTCTCTGGGTTCCCAAGAGCATGTGGCTGCAAGAGCCCAAAGCGTAGCCCAGCCTGACTGCCCCAGCATTTATCCCAGCTTCTCGGGCAGGTGTGGTAGCACTGAGATCCATGTTTCAAATACAGCATGGCTTAAGGTGCCCTCGTGAGCTACTGGGGACATGGAGCAGATGTATCACACCAACAGCCACCATGCTCTCAGAAGCACACATGGCGACGGGGTGTGCTTTCAGATTTAAGGGTCTCTCTCTCTCCTGTGAGCCCAAAGCTGCCCATGGAAAAAAAAAAGAAAGAAAAGAAACAAAAAAAAACCCCAAACACTAGCTTTTACTTCTGTAGTTCTTCTGCTTCTTTTGAACTTCTGATCAGACATATTTTTCATTAATTATTCATTACAGTCATAGTCCCTCACCATATGGGGAGAGGATTAATGGAAACGAGGAACCTCTGCTGCAGTTCTCCACTGTTGCGTTGTCCTACCCAACTGGGAAGGGACTGTAGCTATTGACTTGTGAGGTGTTTCCTCAGAGGAGCCAAGGTTCAGCTCCATTCAGCTTACAAAAGGAGAGTTTGTTTCACATTTCAAAGGAGATGAAAACTAATGGATAAAAAAGAACTGTCTTATACTGAGCTAAGTAGGTGTGTGTGTAGGGGGTGAGTTTCTGCTTTCCCATGCCAAGAAATTGAAAGAAAAAAAGAAGGATATTTGTATATATGTATATACACACATATATATTTCTCTACTTCAGCAATGTAATGCAGTGAGTGAATCTGTGCAAGTCTAATTGTTTTAATTTTGTTTTGCTTTTTTTTTTTTAATCCTATCTCACTCATTCCCCTTGTTCAAATGAATGTGACAAAAATTACTGCAAATATTTTAGTACCATGACTTGCTTGTTTGTTTGTTTGTGTTTCTTTTTTTTTTCAGTTTTTAGGTGAAGTGGTGGGCTATGACATTGTGTTTTATCCTGGCAACTGAAAGGCTAGCACTTGGCACTTCAATCATGAATAGCTCAAACCAACTGTAAGAGGAGGGAATAAATGGTCTATAGCAGCTTGGTCAGATATAAAAGGCTGTAGTAGTATATAACCACATCCTCTTAACATTGTTTACCAACAGGTGAAGAATTTTTGAAGAGAGAGGTAGAAAATCCGATGTTATCATGAGGGGACAGACAGGACAGTGTGGGTCGTGATCAGCAACGTGGGGGACACTGCAGTACCAAAAAAATTCCAAGAGAGAAGAGCCTTGGCCTCTCTTCCTCAAGGCAACATTTGGCAATGGTTGAAGATTCATCTGTCATTGTTAAATAGCTAAAATTCTTTATATTGACAATTATCTGCTCTCTGTAGAGGGAGGTTTCAGTGACAGACCAGATGAAAGGCTGTTGAATGCACGAGGGGAACAACACAGGTATTTATGTCAATGAAGTGGAAGGAAAATAATGCAGTTGATTTATCTCAAGTAGCTCATATGACCTGCCTGTCCCTTCATTGTGCTGCTGATATCTCTTGGCAACCAGCACAGCAGCCAAAGTATGAGCACAGATCAGTAGTGTCATATTCTTTCTTCACTTCATTGACACAGAACATGTCATAAAATCTTGCTATCCTCAGCACCAACTTTCAATTCCTGAGTTTGGTGACAGCAAATGTCACTTGAGAAAAGCACAAGAGCTGTGACTGGTGATAGTTCTGAGAAACATCGTGTGGAGCTGTGTGTTCTTTTTGTAGCTTTGAGTGTGAATGTCACTGTGCTGCTGGGTGTCTTCTCCTCTCCAGGTAAAGAAGTTACCCTATGTATAGTTGTTGTGAGGGGAAGGAGGAGTCTATAGTTTGCAAGTCAGATGATGGGCAATTGAGAGCCTGTTACAATGCTGTGAAGTTATGGGAACTGTTTGAGCCTTCTTGAAAAAGCGGGATTTCAGCTGAGGTTCACTTTTCTGAGTATACAGAAGCGTGTGTGAGTGGAAGTAGAGGGATTGCAGTCTGGTGACTGTGAGGAGAGCTGACAAATGGGATTTCTAACCAAAATTACTTTATATTGCATTACAGAAAATGTTGAGCTTTACAGGCTAGTAGGAGGTGGAGTCCTGCTTCCAATTATGATTCAACATTATCTTTCACTGATAATAGCCTTTTTGTAATCAGAGAAGGTAAAATTGAAATGCATGTTGCTGATTTTTTTTGTGTGTGCACCAATGAGCAATACAATCACAATGTAGTTTTAAATTAAATTCTTTTGTTCCTTTTGTTAATTTGAGTTTGATGGTTTTCCCTGGTGCCAGAGCCTAATTTACAGCTGAGAAAATTCACTTAAATTGATTTTTAAAAATGCTCTTACATACGCTACATTAACCTTTTCATTCCCTTATGGTGTGTGTCAAAGAAAAATGATCCCTGTAACTCTGCTTATTGGAGAGACGCGTATGCAGAGTATATTAATTGGTAGAGTTCCCATTCTGCTCTGGACACATTTTTCACATGCTAAATGAAATCTTGGCTCTGCTAATGCTGATCTCTCTCCTTAAAAATACCAGTGCTCCAGCCTCCATGGTCTGCCTTCTCCCATTGCTACATATCTGATCACTTCTGAACTCTTTTATTAGTTATGGAAGGGTTTTATCTTTGAATTTAGATAGGAAGAACAGAGGTGCCAAGGCCCAGGTCCTCAGGATTGTTTCTATGCCTGACTCTTAGTGAAGTGACAGAGAAATAAGGATTTAAACACCTCTGAGGACATTGGCCTGTGCGTGGTGCAGTGTGGTGTTTGCAGTACCACATGAGATGGCTAGACAAGGTATTTGATAAGCAAGTCTACAGTGGAAGGTTTTTTGCAGCATCACGTGAGTTTAGGATGTCGTTAAGTCTTGCAAAGTGAGTGAGGTGAACAGGGAGATGAAGATAGAGGACCTTTCAAGGAATGTTTAGATCAGGAGTTGATCTGAAGCTCTGCTGAGCAGTACAGGGAAATGCTGAGATGGCTCAATCTCCCTGCTGGGTCTGTTAAGACCTCTTAATTTCAGGAGCCAAACCCTGCCCCTTGAGAGAATAACAGGTTGGTGAGGTGCAGAGAAGAAACTCCTTTCTTGGACCCTTGCCTTTTTCCTTCCCAACTTTGGAGCATCTTTTCATGGGATGCAATGAAGCTGCCATACACTAGTCATTGTGTCTGCTTGGGTGATTTGTCTCTTTTCAAATCCTACAGCATGTTTAAATCAATATGTTATTCCTACATTTAACTACAATTTCAAATATAAAGGAGACCTTTCTAACCCACACTCTCTCACTTTTGACTTCAGAAAAATGCTCTGAGAGGAAAAGTTATGGCTTGAAGCCAGTGAAAAGCAAACAGATAAGCCTGATGCAGGAGAAGAGGCACTTTTGTCTGTGCTGTTAAGATGTTGAAATGAATTGTGCAAGGAGATTAAAAATGATCATGATAATGCAGTATCTTTGCTGCTGGGTGGCAGAGACCCTCATGAAATAGATCTTCTTTTTCTTCTTCCTTTTTTTTTTTTTTTTTTTGAATGGGAACGTGGATGTCTCAGTTCCATTATGTAATTCACTTACTGAATATCAGGATTGTATTGAATTAAGGATACTTCTTTCAAACAGAAAATGAGCAAGATAAGTGTTTTTTTGATAAAAGGAATCATGCTCCTGTGGTGTTGTGCCACAGTTAATGCAGCTCAGTACGGGAAAGAAAGTTGGCACCTTGCTTTCCCGAGGAAAAATGACTTACTGTTTGTTGGTTGTGTTTACTGCCACCTAGAAAGTTTTGAAAATGAAAATAAATGACTTTGCAAAGCTCTTTGTAATGTGCTGTGAAAATCCTAGTAAAAATAGAAATCAATTAAAACAGACCAAGCATAAGACTCATAAACCTTTGGAGACCTTGGAGTCACTTTGCCTGACAGCAGCACTCTGTGCTGAGCCAGCCCGCTGGCATCTGACACCAAAAGCCCAAGTACCCTTCAAAGAGCTGTAATTCTTCAAACTACAGTTTTCCTAAGCCAGAGCTGGACAAGGGCCAGAGGGAATTAAGACTTTTTTTTTTCTTTTAACTTCATGAACATCAAATCAGGCTATCCATGAAGTGGTTTCTGGGTCAAGAATATCTGAGCAAAGCCTGAGCAAATCCCATTAGGAGAACTGAGATGTCTCCCAGCTATTTTGAGGACAGTCTCGCAGCCTGTGGACTCTGCTCCCTGCCTCATCATCCAAGCAATGCTCACAGAAGTCAGCACAGGTTGCTGCTATCCAGAGAAAATTAGTTAACATTCTAAAAATGGATCAGACAGCCATCCTTTCACTGTTGTATCCCTTGCTCCTTACTTCCGTGTGAGTAACGGTACAAGCTCAAGCGAATAATTTTCCTTAAGAACTGTAGAACTGGGAGTGAGTTGGGATTCGGATGGAGTTTAGAGCTGCATTTGTATGGGGTGAAGTGACCTGGAGGGGTGTAGTGGACCAAGCATAGATAGATGATCACTGGTGTGGTTTGTTAGCACGCTCCCAGGCGTGGTTTTGGCCCATGGCTAGCAGGACTGTCCCAGGAATGCTGCAGCAAAGCCTGGGGTTCAGACAGGGCCAGGGACTGTTTTAGTACAGAAGTTGTAATGCGGTCATGCCACACTGCGGTGTAAGAGGGTTTGGCCGTTGTGGGTAAGAGATGCCCACTGGGATGCCAATTGCCTTTGGGACAAGAAAACAGATTTTAGTTTACTTTATTTACTGGTTTGTATGTACTTATGAAACCAGGAATGGAAAAATCAAGAAATGAGAAGAAGGGGAGATAGACTAAACAAAAAGACCTTGGCTGTACAGGCTGGGGAGAAGCGGACTTAGCTGGGAGAGAAAAGCCTTCATACTGCGTCAACTCCAAGAGCTGCTAATGTCTTTTCATTTAAAAGCATTGCGTAAAATACAAGCCCACACTTACACATCATTTTTCCATTGCTCACCATTAGTTAAATTTGTATCAAAGAATATTCCTTGTATAATTTTCATTAAAGTCTTGGCTACATACTACAGATGGAAACAGCATTAGAGACCCTCACATCCAACATGACTTGATCCTAGAAACAACAGAAAATTAAGATTCTCTTAAAGGTAAAATTATGAGATAAGTAGCATCTTAATATAAATATTGGTACAATAATGAACAATGCAATTGCATTGTTTGAAACAGCCATACATCAAAAACTGTGTCTTTTTCAAAACAGTAAATGACTGGTGCTTGAAATAAAAGTTGTTTAAAAGATGTAAAAAAATAATCTGTGAATTTTAGCATCCAGGACAACTCTGGAGTTTACATTTTATACACCTCCTACACTATACTTTGATTTCAATAGGATACTCATATGTTTGAGAAATCCAGCACCATAATCTGATTAATTTATGATATATGGAAAAGATTAAAGGACTCAAGTATGCTACTAAAAATGATGTTATTGATCTCAGTAAGAGCAGGTTCTGGCTTGAAACAAGGAGCAACCAGATCCTGCTGGTTTATTTGAGGGATTTTTTTTTCCTACTGAACTCAACTTTTATGTAAAACACACTTTGCTCAAGTCCCATGGAAGACAGAAATATGTGATTTTTACTAGTTCTTTACTGAATTCGGAGAGTGTTTTATTTGGGACACAAAGCAGATTTTATTATCACTTGCTTGTTAGTTTGGACATTTTTCTTTGTTCAATACATGAAAACATTTTATGTTGTGTCTTATCATAGAGGTTCAAGTAATTTTCATTGAAAACTTGTTGTTATGGGGTATGATAAAATGTCCTCTCCCCCCAGAAGGCTCTGAATTGTCACTGCAGCCTCCTCCTTCCTGTAGTGCCATCCCACACCGTCCTCTTGCCCCTTGATCTGTCTGTGTCCCTCACCTCCCCTGTAACTGTGGGTCTCAGGGGTCAATCCTGTCTCTGACTGGGCTTGCCCAACTGCTCCCATGGCTATGGGATCTTCAGGAGCTGTCACCTTGCAGCCCTCATGCCAGCCAGGGACTTAATCTGAAATCTTGTTGTCTTGTAAGAAATGATGATGAGAGAAACGTATTTTGAAGAAAAAGTAGCTGATGAATTTCAGATAGTAATTGTAGACAGTGGTTCGTTTGTTAGGTTGTACTGAGGATGCTCCTCTCTTTCTTTCTGTTTTTTTAATTTTCCCACACATGCATGAAGCTTTGCTGCATATTAATGAGAGTTGTGTATGTCGACCAATGGCGGAGTGGCCCTCCCCTGACCCCAGCTGCTTTAATTCACACAGGAATTCATATAATAATTACTGTATCGCAGAAGTGTTTGCAAGTAACCTGCCAAGGTAATTTTTACTTTCTTAGCACGCAATTTCTGCAGCCTGAGTTTGATGGACACCTCAGGAGAGTGCAAAATGAAATTGATAAATCCATATTCTTCCCCCCTGCTGTACACATGGTTTTCGTATTCCTCTTCCCACTGCCTCTGCAGCACAGCGACCTCAAAACTCAGCACTCTTCATGGCTCTTTCTCATGTTGTTGCCAAACAAATTATTCAGGAATTAAATTTTTTTCACCTCATGTTTTCCTTTCTGTACCATTTAGAAACAAATTATTTACAAACTAGATTACAGAAAAAAAATGCTTAGGAGTTAGTAAAATATAATATTAAACCAAATTTCTAATGCTGTCTTTCTACAGAGGGAGATTAAACACCTCACTACTTCCCTTATTACAAATAATTCCTTGGTGTTCAGAGCCATAAATTGAATGATATTTTCTTGTTTTCTGAAATATAGTTTCACTAAAAATTGCAATTGTCTTTTTGCAAATATAAGCAGAATGGCATTTTGTTGGAATTAGGGGAGACAACAAATCCAAGAGGTGGTTTCACCAAGATCGCGAATCTTGCAAAGAAGCTTCTTTTCCCATTTCTTGAGATCATAATTCTTCAAGAAATAGAGAGATGTCGTCCTGACATGCCTTGGCAACACCACCTTTTGCAGATGCTTTCTGCATGAGTATGAACTGTTTCAAGGCTCGTGTGTGTGTTGTGTCTCGGTTTGGAGAGAGCCTGGCTGTCAGAGAGTTGTCCTGGAAAAACTGGAGCTGAACAAGTGCTGTGGCATAGAGGGGTCCTGGGATCAGTGATACGATCTGTGGCATTTGGGCTTGCCAAGCCTTTTCAAGGATCTGATGAAAATACAGACACTTATGGAATAAAATTCTGAGCATCAAACCAAGTTTTGCTGGTGCTGTGGCAGATATTTCACCCCAGGAGATGATTTGGCTCTGTTTTAGTGGATGAATGTGTGTGCTTATATCAAACACTGAAATAAAATCAAAGAAATGCTGTTGATTTTATGGACTCTGTCACTATTGGGAATGGATCTTTAATTATTACTTGAATTACAGTAGCAGCTAAGGGCCCCTGTGAGGATTCACAATCCCACTGCGCCAGGTGCTATAAAAACATCTGGGTTACGGCAGATGAACAAACCAGAGTGATGGTGGGAAAGTGAAGAAGATTAATAAGGTGACACTAAATCAAGACCAGCACAGTTCTTGGCTAAAAGTATCTCTGATCGCATATGTTGTGTGTTGTACACATGTACAGCATTGTCATCTCCTTTCTCCTGGCCCTGAGTCAGAAGATGGCCATGCCCTTGGCTGCAGCCATGCTTGCTGCAACAGGTCCAGCTGGTGTTCCCAGCTTGAATTTTTGTTACCTTAAAAATAGGCTCCTGGCAGGATTTCAGAGTCCACGTTCCCAACTTTTAATTAATTTTGGAAGTTCCACCTAGTCACTTTGTCCCTAAGTACTAGAAATAATTTGGGAATGCTCCAAATGGCAATGCTGCTTATTTATACGTTGTAAGGGGGTAGGAGGATGTTGCAGTGTGGTTACTATACTTGGGTACAAAAGTCATGTGAGATGCCAGTTCAAAATATAGAGATGCTAAATTAATCTTTTAGTGCTGCTAGGTCTGGAGGGGATCCAAAACTGTTTCATCATAATGCTCATAAAAATGATGGGAAGTTATTAAATATCCATTTCTGCAATACAGTACAGCTAGAAATCCTGGATGTTACTGTATTTAGATATTTTCACAGACTTTTTTTTTTTTAAATTTAGAAGTAGCACTGTTTAATTTGTAGCTGCCACAGGCTGGCTTTGCTCCAGTGGAGCCAGTGATCTGTGTCAGTCAATGCTCGCTGAGGATCTGGTGCCTTCTGCTCTAAAACTGTGGAAGACCCATCATCTGTTAAAGCTAACAGTTAGGTGTAGAGTGCAGATGGCATTCATTTTCTCCTATTGGCTTTGTAATAGAAACATGCAAGACCGAAAGCTCTATCAAAGCATAAGCCATGCAAGATTTATTTTTACAAAGGGCTGAGTGTTATGGATACAGACTTTTCCTCGCTCGCTCTCCAACATTCCATTAATGTCCAGCCTCAGAGCATTTGCCTATCTGCACTTCACAGAAAATTGTGAGAGGAGATGGAGCTGCAGGACCAAAGTGAGTGGCTTGAGAGCATTTATAAAAGAGCCTCCCAGAAATGCAGGGCAGGATAGTGCATTGCTTTGTGTACAGGGTAAAAGATTTTTCTCAAGGTGCTGGTGAGTAGACATCAAATATGTTAACTGTTCTGAAGTCATTGCTCCTTGTCAGAAAAAGCATTTATTAGCAACAGAAGACGAAGAAAAACATAACGTAGTTGTCTTTCGTCACCACAACCGACAGAATGTTTTTATCCCTCTGAATCATTTTGTCGGGGTTTTGAAGCAAAGCCCACATATATGCCATGCCTCATTTGTAAAAACAGACCAAGTTATTTTCTCCTCTCACTCTAAAGTGTCACCTTTAGTATCTGAACAACTGAGTTTACTGTAGCCTCAGGCTCCAGCTCTCTGAGTCTGTCTGCAAACTGATTGCTATTCAGCATCACACTTCAGCTGGAGCATAGCTCAGGGTGGCCTGCAGCAGCAGGAGCAGAGGGAGACAAGTGAGGAAGAGAAGGAAAAGAAATAAAATAAATAAAAAAGCCCCAAACAAAGGAGACTCAGCTTGAACTCAGTGATGAGAAAGATGCTTATTGTTGTTTATCTGTATTATGATACTGCATAAGTTCTTTAGTGATTGAGGTTTCCACTGTGCCAGGCAGGGTACCAAAAATGGTTCCTGGCCACAAAGAACCTCCATCCTTTATTTAAGGCAGGAGAGCAGCAGAGGATCCAGACCGATGGAGGAGTGCGATGAGACAGTAAGGCAGTATCAATCAGTAATATAACCAGAGGTCTCAGCAAACCTCCTGCTGTAACCACTGCAATGCATCCAGTTTACTGCCATTATCGTTGCAATTCATATTTCTTTTTTGAACACAAAGTTAATTATCTAACCGTATGTGTTACCTACTCTTTTTCTCTTTTGTTGTACTAATTAGCAGTCATAATCTGCAGCATTTTTGTATTATAAAGAACTAATTAACAGCAAGATTGTTTTTCCACTGAACATCACAGGAGGTTTTGCTAGGGACAACCATCTTCCCATACTTGAATTCCTCAGCAAAGTTTTTATTCTAGGCCTTGTTCTGAAACTGATGAGCTGACTTGCCAGAGACATTGCATTCGCTGTGTTGCATCATCAGGCAAAAGTTTTAATTCAGAACAAGGCAGCCTGAGGTGAAGGTTGAATACATGGTCCTTGATTAACTATGTGTTGACAAGCTTGCTGGATTTTTCATTTACTAGGTTTGTGAGTGTGTAGTATTCCAAGTCAGTTAAAATTTAGGAGCAAATCAATAAAAGCAAGAAGCAGAGCTTGCAAGAAAGACAGGTATGGAAACCACACAAAATCTTGCTATAAGCCCCATCCTGCCACCTCTGAAGTCAATAAGAGTTCTTGCACCTACTTTTGTTTCATACCGTTCATTCCTTAGTTTTTTCCCTTTTTTTTTTTTTTCCTCATTTCTTTCTGATTTACACTAGCATAACTGAGAGGAGAGCTCAGTCTTCTGTCCGCAGCTGTGGCCCGGTGTCACCTGAATCAGCAAGGGCCCTCACACACAGCACATGTGTCTGTAATGTATATATTGTATATAACATACCTAGTCTTTGTTGTTATTGTACGAAAGTGGCAATTCCATGTTGAAAAGGACTAAGAGGCCCACCATGACCATCCTTCTATTGATCCTTCGGAGATTTTGGTGCAGAATATATAGCTTTTGTTAAATAATACCAATACTTGACAAGTGATGTCTATATTGTCCTTCTTTCACGTTGCAATATAGACATGGCTATAAAAAAAAAAAAGAAGTTGTGCCTGGTGAGTTTTTTTGGTGTAAGAAGCTGTTATATTCTAATATGGCCACTGTGCTGGCAGACTTTTGGCAGGTTTCAAATAAACATGCCAGAAATAATTTTGTTGACAGCGTCTTGGATTGGAGCACATCCAGCCTTCATCCATAACATGTCAGTACAGTGATTCTTTCACAGGCAGGAAAATATGTCATCACAGATCTGTATTTTAGAGGCTTAAAATACTATAGATGTCTGGATTTATGGCTTCAAAGTCAACTTCACAGATGGGTAGCGTTATTTTTCAATCATAAATGAAGATGGAAGTACTAACATTTACAGTTTTTACTATGCAGCATCAATGAAGTGTGCTTATGTTAAAACCTGTGGTAACATCTGTTTTACTTTCCTGATCCAAAAACAATTAAGGTTTTCTGTAAGAGAAAGAAGGGGGTGAAAAACAAATGGCAAAGGAAAAAACCAAGAAAAATCAGGCTGAAGGACTTGAGCTTGCTTGCAGAGGTCATGCAGGCATTGTGTTAGTTCTTCATGAGAAGCAGAGAGCAAGTGACTCCTACTGACGAGTGACTTTGCTTTAATGTTTCCTTTTATGCTATTTTCAGTAGAATCATTTTGTCAGAGCAGAGATTGTGCATGCTTGGTTCGTTTCTGTTTGTGCAGTATGCTCAGATTTCAGTACTAAAACCAGAGTGGTATATTTAGGATTAACAGCCACAGTTCGCGATGGATATCTGCTTGCTGGTTGGTTGAGAGCTCTGTGTGTACATCTGCAAACCAGGATCTTTCAGGAATGGGCAAATTATAGCCTTGGGAACAAACCCTTTGAGGTGCCACTTCTGGAACATTATTCATGTGCTTGAATCTATATCTGCCTACGGCTTCATTAAACACCTTCCTGGCTTCGGTCTGAAGCGCAGAGGCTTTCCTGAGCAAGGTGAGCAGGCAGCTGATGTGCGCTAAGGGAAACTCCTGTTGGGGTGAGAGTTTGCTGCCAAGGGCCTGGGCTGTCATGGACCAGTGGTGAGGCTGTCATCTCCTGGAAGTAAAAGCTGGTCACAGTGACACAGCAACATCTCTCTGGAATCAAGAGAAACACAGATAGGAAAGATCTAAGATGGCGGTGCTAGCATATCTATGGTACAATGTCTGTGCAGCAGATTTACTGTAAGTGATTCCATCAAAAGAGACTTCAAATAACTGAGAAGCGCAAAAAAGCTGCTTTCCAAGCCTGTGCTGAATAAAGCTGTTTACCTTTGTTTGAAATGTTATTTATCTCTTCTCACTTTTTGTCAGGGCAAATTTCTAGATGGAATTTGAAAATAAAGTGAAAACGTTCCTTTCTTCTTCCTTGCAGTGTATTAAACCCCAAAGTTTTGTTTATGAATAGTTTTCCTCCTCTTGATACACTACAAATTCCCAGTCTTTTTTTGTCATGATTTTGCCTAACTATTGACTGGATGACTGCAGAATTAATGGGATTATGATGTGATAATGGATTCAGTGGATGTATTAATATCCTGAAATCTTAAGCATGTGTGTGGCTTTCTATCATATGGGGACCCATGGATGAGAGGATCTCACTTAATGCAAGGTTTTATTAAGCTTTTGAGCTACATCTGGATTTGAAGATCTAATTCAAATCTGTGAACTATTTTTTTTTTTAATTTTAAAACTTCTGACCATTAGGGGAGGAGAGCGTGGTTAGATTATTTTCAGAAACATAACTGTTGCCATCAGTCCTATAGTGCTGCCTGCATCTTGCCTCTATCCTTCAGATCCTGTTAGCACTTGGCTAGGTAGAAGCACTGTGGTTTCTCAGCTGCTTCTCCCCAGTTCTCCTCTCATTCCTCTAGGTCCCACTGTGCCCTGCTATGAAAGGAAGAATATTTCTGACACTTACTAAGAAGACCTAGATTCTTTTCCTGGATTTATTTCTTGATTTGTATGCAACCTGGGAAAGTCACAGGCTCTCTGTGGAGCCTATTTGCCTCACCTGAAAAATGGAGACTATAATAGTTTCCTTAAAAAGGTGTTAGAAGACTAAATTAATTAACATTTGTATTCATGCTTAGGGTGAATACTCTATAAAAATGCAAATATTTATATTCTTTCTGTTTGCTTGTTTGCAAAATTGCATTTCTCAAGGCTCCTGACCTACTTTTCAGATTTTTCTCCAGTAAGAATAATAAACTATAAATTTGTTCCTTCTAATTATTTTACATTTCAAATAGAAAGCCAAGTGCAAAAGAGGGGAAGGCAAGGAGGATAAGCATCCCAACCTCTTCCCCTCTTTGTAACAAGGAAGAGAACCATTGTGTCTTTTCCAGAACTAGAATAAATAATGAAATACAGATGCTACCTCAGATGTTTAATGCCTCAAACCTGGCTTTTCATTGCAGGTTCATAGCCATTGTAATGGATAGATCCACAAACATCCAGGAAGAGAGTCTCAACATTATCTATTTCTGTAAAATGGATTCTTGATATGGAAGAAGTTGAAAAATATTTTCCAGTGTTTTCTGAAACCAAAACTGTGAGGTTTGCCTGACCTCCCTGTTCAGGTCATGTCACTGTATATAAGAAAAAGTTACAGTAAGTGAAACAAACTCTCTGAATTAACAGAGAACTCAGTCTATTATAAAGCTTTTTGTTTTCCTGAAAAAAAAATAAAAAAGAAAAAAAGAAGACTCTTTACAAAAAGTACCATCAAGTCTGTCTTAGACCCACCATCCCTCATAATATAGGAAACGAGGCAAAAAAATCTAAATCGGTGGGGTCAACAAGGAGGAGAAGCATGCAGAGTTGTTCTGGCTGTGAGGCCAGATCTCTGGAGTGAATTCAGCCTTCCAGGAAAGTGGAGTGCACTGATATTTAATACAGTTCCTGGGGATGACTCAATGCGTGCATGAAATCACATTTAATGTACAATGCTAAGGGGAATCCAGCAAAAAGCATGAAAGGGATAAAGTGCAATAAATATTTAAGATCTTGTGAATGTGAACACAGCACTTCATAAAAACCTCAGTCTCAAGAGCAGTGGTGCTATACACATCGTAGACAGAACATATGGTACAACCGCATTGGAGTGAAAGCTAATCAGTGAATAGTGATGGAGCTTTTATTCTAAAGTTTTAAGGATCTGATTAAATTTAATGTATATGCTACATATGAAGCCTGTCTTCATGTCCTTAGACCTGCCAACCTAAGAATTCACGCAAGATGGCCTGAGGAGATGTGATGTTTTCTGGGAAGGCAAGAAAAATCACCATGGGGATATCCTTATTGATTTGTATCTCCATACATGCCCCTGTGAATTATTTATCTTCCTGTATTCTTCTCTGGCATCTTATTATAAAAGTCTCTTGAAAGTTGCTGTAAAGCTCTTTATTCCCAGACTTAATGAGGGTTGATAGGAAATTGGCTTTTGATAAGTGAGTTTGGATGAGTGCTGGTGTTGGCGGCTGGTGCCTTTATGTGAGGAGGCGGTGGAAAGTGTGGGTTATGCTACTGAGCATCCTGTGGGTACATTAATTGTATTTGGCTTACGGGCTTCACCCACCATGGTTGCATAGTGTGGTTCTGCAGAAATACGTTTCTATTTGGATTCTGCTGTTTGTTTCCCTGTCTAAGTGCCTTTTCTAAATGTTAACTTTCCTTTGATGTTTCTAGGAGCTGGTGGGGAGTAATCCTCCTCAAAGAAACTGGAAAGGAATTGCAATTGCCTTACTTGTTATTCTCGTTATCTGCTCCCTGATTGTCACCTCTGTTATACTCCTGACACCAGGTATTTATAACCTTTAACTCACTTCAATTCTGTTTTTCTTCTGTAATTTTACATTTCCAAATGTAAAGGGATTGCAAACTGACTGCAAAGTCAACATGAAAGGAATCATCCTTCTTCAGCTTGATGTGATGCTGAGTTCAAGGCCATCCTTAGGTGGACTGTTTTAGAGTTTTATGTTTCAATTCAAAGATCGGGGTGGTTGAGCTGAAGGTACAAGGGTGAAACCTGGTTGCCTAAATGTAGATGGGGCGTGTCATTTAAGATGTGCCAGGGTATGAGAAACATCTACATAGGGCAGTCAGTTAGGGCACAGGAATTCCTGAAGTTCATGCCCATGTGAAGCAGCAGCTGCTAGTTTGGTGGCATATCCTAGAGCATCTAAAATGGTGTTAGATGTCTATGTTTAGGCACCTAAATCCCAGCTGTGTTGATTTTTAAATCAGACCATAGAGTTCCAGCTATACAAAGCAATTCAAGATAACTATGTGTGAGATAGCACTTAACCACAGCAAATAATTAGTAATTTCCCCATAAGGGATTCTCTAAGTTAATCCCCTTACAAAGTTTCCGCAAAGTTTTGTGCATGTAACCTCTGTAAATTACTTCTCTTACAGTAGCTGCTGAAATTGTAGGCTTGAATTTTAAGTGATATCATTATGATTATTGATTATTAAATATTTATACAGCCCTGTAAATTTCCATGACTATTTACGGAGCAGAAATAATGTGCTTTCGTGATCCTGAGAAGATTGTGATCTGAATACAAAAAGACAAATAAATGAGAGATGAGACATAGAAAAGAGAATTCAGTGTCAGAAAGGGTTAGGAGCCACAAAACACAGGAGAAGGCAGAGGGTTCCCTGCAGAGGGATGCAGGAGAAGAAAAAGGACTCCTTGGATGGGTACATGCGAGTGATTCTAAGGGACAGCAGGACAGAGATCACACAGCTAAGGAGAGTAACGGAGGCAAGGGAGAAATGAAACCATAGCAAATGGAAGAGCACAGGGCGGTGAAGTGGAAAAATGAGATGGGGGTTGCAGGGCAGAAATTTCTAGCTCGTAGTGTGTGAACCAACATACAGTTCAGCAGATCTGGTCCATCTTCCCTGACACTATTCTAATTCCGCAGTCCTGCTATGTGGTAGACTGGAGACAGTGATAAATCAAGAAATACAAGACTGCACTAAGTTAATTTGAAAATGAGTGAAACAATCACTACTTTATCCTTTTGGTTACTTGTCGTCATGCCATGTTCAGTTTATTTCATGCTATCCTGAAGTTTTCAATGTAAATGTGAGTAGCACATGGTCATGCCAGAGTAATTAAGTAATTAGATTAGTTAAGATTAAACTTAATTAAGGATCATTTTTAAAATTACTTTCGCTAGGGTTCAGTTTTAACACCTTTGGACAGTGCAGTTCATCTATGGCATGTTTTGGGACACGGTCTGTGGACTGTACTCACATCAGGCACCACTTATTTGCAGTGACAAGTATCATCCCTTACCCATTAGGTACGGAAACATCGCCATCTATTTTATGAAAGTGCAGTCCCAAACTTTTCAAAAATGTACACTGAAGCCTAGATTCCTAAACCCATACTTGCGGGCTTCAAGAAGCTGTTAGTGGCTCGCACTGCATAAATGAGACCATGGATACCCATTCCATTGATGAGTAGGATTCCATATAGATGGATACGTGGGGAGAAGCATAAACATACTTGTACAGTCCTAAATATAGTCTAAGACACAAGTCTTTCCTTTTACGTGATCATTTGTAATAAGGATTTATTTATAAGAGTGTTTAGAATGATATCTGGTGAGGACTTAGCAACTCTCATTTAAGTTCTGGGCTCCACTATAAACCTCATTTAAGACTTCTGCTGAACCATACTCCCACTTGTCCATAGAGAAAATCACACATAAAATCACTAATGGCTATTATGACTGTAGATACTGCAGTGCTGTTGTCCAGGTAGGTGCCTAGACAGAAAAGGTGTACTGAGCATTGAGTTAATGTTCTCTAATTTAGGAAGACAGCAATAAATATGTGTTATTTTGATGACCTTCTATTTGATAAAGTATGAAGTGGGAATGTGAAATACCCACATTCAGTTATAAATAAAATCTGCAAGTGTATTGGTGTGTTTATACTTATATATACATACAAAAAGACATTCTCAGTTTGGGATATGTATGTGTACACGTATACACGTGAATCACACAGTTATTAGTATGTACTTAGCAACAACTCCAAATAGGACTGTCGAGAAAGGCTCTGTGCTTAAAATTTAGTAATACGCAAAGTCTTTTTCTATGCTGAAAGTTCCATCCGTGTTTTTTGAGATTTCTAATTACCTGATTTCCTGGGTTGTTTTGTTTTCCTCTGCTGGTATTTCAGCACTGTGTCCTACATGCAAATATAAGAATGCTGAGCTCAGTGCTCCTCCTGTTTTTAGTGTGGATCAAAACTACTTCATGGTGAGACTCTGCCAAAGGTAAAATCAGATAGCTTAGATTGCTGCTGTGGCTTGGCAGCAGCGGATTTTAGTCTTCTCTTGGGCTACTGGCCCTAGAGCTTGTTACAAGGACACGCTATGGCACAGGGTGACAGGAGGCTCGTTTCACAGGCATTTCCCATCAGCCAGTGCTAAGTGAGACATTGAGGCTGCCTTGACAAATGTAAAAAGTGCTACATTGCTAATTCTGACTGAGGATAGCAGTTCCCAACAAGATATGAGTGGAGACGACGGAGGAGTCTGTCCAAAAAAAAAAGCAGAGTCTGCATTTCCCTGCCATAAAATAGTTCACTGGAGGAAGAAATGTTTATCTTTCGGTAGTCAAGCTGAAAAATAAGTGATGAATATTTGAACAAGAGGCGAGGAAGAGAC
The DNA here is from genome assembly GCA_011801015.1 of Ardeotis arabs. Classification (NCBI taxonomy): domain Eukaryota; kingdom Metazoa; phylum Chordata; class Aves; order Otidiformes; family Otididae; genus Ardeotis; species Ardeotis arabs. Next base: position 28,286 of record JAAGAY010024395.1, read on the forward strand.
AGGAGGACCAGGAAAGAAGAAGGAGAAGCAGTTTTGTGGATGTCTGTGGGATGAGGAGCTGCTGCCAAATGTGAGAATGGCATCATTAAAAAAAAACCCAACCTCTTAACTGGAAATGTCTCAAGTGAGGTGATGCAGTTTGGCACAGTAGAGCACAATACTTGCAGATACTTCAGGTTTTTTAAGTCTTCTTGCCGATGATAATGTTGAAGTCCAGCCTGACACTGTCCTCCTCGTACAAATATCCTTTTGAATTTTATCTCTGAATTCCGTGCATGTACCTGTCTATCTTGGCCCTCTCCCTGACTAGGAAATGGTTCTTCTCTAAGGATTTTGCTGTTGTTTTGAAGGCCTGTTTTGCAGTGCAACACCAAGGCATGCAATGCAGAGACACTCTAAACCCAGTGCTGAACATCATACTGTGCTGTGCTATGCTGTTCCATGCCTACGGAGAGTAATTTGGGGCGTATATGGGATAAAGTGCAGCATCCGGGCTTGCAGTCCATGTTTAGACAAAGAAAAGTGGTTAACTGGACCCATAACTTGCATCATGATGCTGTGAAAGTCGGAGTAGTCTCCTGCAAAACCAGGAAAGAGCGATAGAGTGGGGAATGGGGGACATTTGCTTAGCAGAACAGATGCTGACAAAGTTATTTAATAATTGAGGAAAAAAAAGGGTTTATATATCTCTTCAAGATTCTTTTGCAAATCAGACCAAACCTTTAAAGAAGGCTTTAACTCTGGATTCAGCTTCAGAAAGCTGAAATCCCTACTGGTTTGGGTTTCTCAGGGGCAGGTCATTCACCCTGCTTTAAGATTAACTCATAAACTGGGAACAGTGCTCTTCCCATTCAGCAGGCATTGTAATTACAATAATGGTGCTTTATGGCTAGCTAACACTTAGGTCTTATTTTCTAAAATCCTAATAAAGTTTCAGCATTTCTATGATTTGTCTGTCCTTTGGTGTTCTAGAACATTATTCTCAAAAGAAGCAGCAGCTGATGAAAGCTTGCGTTTCATTACATTACAGTATAGCGCATGCACACAATGGCCTACGCTGAAGGACTCTGGTTTTATGTGTGAGTCCTGCTGTTCCACAGCCTTTGAAAAATATGAAGCTGTTTATACAGATTGTAAAAGTGTGGGAGTGAACCTTTCCCAATTGGCGGTAGCTCACTTGTTGCAGCAAATGATACCTGTATGGGTCCCATCCTAGCAGTGCCGCGTGTATTTGTATAAACACGTGCAAAACTTTATAGATACGGATGTATACACTCACATATATCAAAGCTGAAGAGAGGACTCAATCCTAAAGAAATTTTGATTGAAAAAAGTCTCCTCAAAATTCCATTAGACATTTTGCTAAGGAAAAAGCTGCTTTCTCACCCTCTGTGTTTGGAAATGGAGGCAAACAAGGACTTTTTGCAAATCTGTTTCTAATATTTAAAGCTTTCTGGAGATATACTTCAAGTTTGCTCCTTTCAAATCTGAATTTTAGCTGAAAAAAAAAAAAGTACACCCAACTCCACATTAAAACTTTTACAAAATTTATAGGAAAAAGTTTTCAGAGATGGTAGTCATTGCATAGCATTAATTCACAGCATGCTGTCAGACAGCCAAATGCATCGCCTAGTAAGCTTCGTATGACTTTTGCTAGTTATGAAAAACAAGGAAATATCCTATGACCAGCTGTGCAGGAGTGTAATTTGTTTGTTTACAATTGTTATATATGAATATATATATATAACCTAAAGGGGCCTGATAGTACTTAAAGTACAGAGGTGGGGCAGTCCCCAGGCTGGGTCTCTCCATCCTGCACAGAAAGAGGAAATGAGAAAATTCATTGCCCCTTTCCTGATCTCCAGCACAGAGGTTTGCTTGTGCCTGTCTTTATGCCCTCATGGTAGGGAAGAGGGTGTCCATGTTCCTCGGGGTGAGATTTGGGAAGCGGCACCTGAAACTTATGTAAGCCCAGGGCTGTATCCGGGCTCCGACCTCCTGCTCTGCGTTGCCGGATCTCCTTGGGTATCCAGTGCTGGGACCTTGCGCCATGGTAGGAAGAATTTGAACAGTTTCCTGGAGTTCCTCTGACCTATATTTTCCATTTTAATAAATAAAGTTATGCAGAAGAACTGGGCATAATGCAGCCACACAGTGGGGTTTGGCTGAGGAGTTGTATTCATGTGTCTTGGTATTTGGAAGCCATATTGAGCAGTGTGATTGAAACCTCGGTCAGAGTTGGAAAAAAAAAATGAAAATTGAAGAATATAATTTAATTTGGTAAAAATGATAGTTTGTATTGAAACACTTTTTAGTGGAACAGAACATTGTTCATAGGTAATTTTCAGTGGTCTCAGGTGGCTCAGGAGCTCCAATTTAGTGTAGTAAAGAAGACTTTTTTCCTCTAATAAATGGCTTCAGAGAGTCTGATTCCACTGTTTCTAATCACGAATGTGTTCGCTATAAGGTTTGGTACTAAACAATGTTAAAGACAGCTAAGGCTGCATGATACCAATAGACCTCAGGCATGAGGATGCTGTAGTGAGGAGAGATGCTGAAGCACATGTCTCTCCTGTGCAAATACTCAGAATGTGGCCTCACGTGTTCCTTTAAAGAGTAAATGTGTTTAAACCTGACTGAAATGTTTCCATGAAAATATTTTTTTTCAGCAAAAAATCGAATGCTGAAAACAAATTATTCATAGAACGTGACTGCTTGTCAAAACAAAAAAAAAATACTGTTTGGGGAAAAAAAAGAAAAGAAGGAATATATTAATCAAAATAGAGTTTAGTTTTTCTCTATAAATTGCAGCTTTGAGAAAATTAAAATCCATTTTCATATTAATACTATAGAGTTCTGTGAGGTAAGACATACACTCTTCATCTGTAAGGCCCAAGAATCCAATGATTCAACATAAACATTTCAGTTACAGGCTCAGGAGCCTCTGTGTTGTGTTTATGAGAATTGTACATAGTGGAGAGGGGGTGATAGAAATGAGGAGGTGTAATCTTGGTACAGGAGAAGGTGCTAGCTGCAGCAAACATAAAATGGTTAGATTTGTGCCTTGGTTTTATTCAGTTGAACTCATGCGTTTTTAGTCTTTGTGATGTCCTAGACGAGACAGATTTCCTTGTAACAATAATATATACAAAGAAAGAAATTCTGCATTTTTTTCAGATTGTGCTTTGCTTCAGAAGTATGTTGGCAATCTCTGGCTGAATCATGAGAAATGTGGTGAGGACTGTATGAAGGACAGTGGAGGAAGACGTAAAGCGAGTATTTCTTCATGGGGAAAGCAGAGTGCTACATAGTACCATTAGGAAGAATGAACTAGAGGAGAGACACTGTTTATGACAAGCTGATCTTAGAGAATCTTAAACTGGAAATCTAGTTCTTCAGTGTAAAAGCTGTCCAGATTTCTATATTTGCAAATGAAACTTTATATCCTTTCACTAAAAATGAAAATTACTATGGGCCAGCTATGCAACACCTAGGGATTTAGGGTTACACCTCATAGATTTTTCAAAAACATTTCTGCAGCCAAGTGGCAGATTCCCATGGAAATTTTTTTGTGAATTTCTGAAGTAATCTGTATGAGCCCTTATAAGGTTAAATACCTTTCCAACTGTGGTTGGAAAGCTATAAGCTATAAAAACTTGATTGCTTTGAATTACCTTTTTGAAATTCAACAAATGATTTCAGAATAGTCTTAGTGTTAAGTAGCTTTAATATTCTTCAGAATAGTCAGTGTTATATAGCACTATAGGTGTGTTTTCATGACTTTTAAAATCTTTTTTTTGATCAGGTTATGTCTGAAAATGTGTGTTTTGGACCATATCTTGGTCTTTTTGTAGCTGCTGGGTCCAGGCATAAATAACCAGGAGGTTTCTGTTTGTGAGCCACTGGATGGTTCTTTTATAACACTGACAATGGAAAGGGGCTCATGTGTAACAGAAAGTTTAATATGGACTGTTTCCGAATGGGACATAACATGGCACTATTCACAGTTGCTGTACTTTCAGATACATTTCAAAGCTGAAGTAACGGCAGTTTGTTTTCAAATGTCTTACAGTTGAAGATAACAGCTTGTCTCAGAAGAAGAAGATAACAGTGGAAGATCTCTTCAGTGATGATTTCAAAATTCATGACCCAGAAGCTAAATGGATAACTGGTGAGTGAGGCATTAACATGTTGCAGTGTCTTTGCTTTGCTTCCTCGCTCTCTGGGTGTCTCATTTTTATTTCCTTCTTTATTCCGTCTGTCCTTTATTTTGCTCCTGAAATGACAGAATCAGGGAGTGGTGGAGATTGAAAGGGACCTCAGGTCATCTTGTCCAACTCCCTGCTCAAGCAAGGGCAGCTAGAGCTGGTTTCCCAGAACCATGCCCAAAAATTCAGTCTTCAAATTCCTATTCCAACTTTCCTCTTGATTAACATGCAAAAAACCACTGCTCTATTATTATATTTTTTTATTTAAGGCTCTCCAGTGAGCTCATAGCTAGATGTTGAAAACCACAGCCTTCATCCCAAAGAGCTTCCAGCATTCGGTAGATGATGTAGCACATGGTTGGAAGAAGTGCTTAGAGCCCTATCACAGTCATTATTTTACTATAAACAAAACTTCAGGTTTATATTCCCACACTGAAACATTTTTTTTTCTGGCAGAGAGGTGAAGCATTGCTAAGCAACAGGCAAACAGCAGTTCAGCAGCAGCTGGGCTGGTGCTTGCACACAAGCCATGTGCTCTTTTTTCCTCTGCTGCCTTATGTTTTATAGTCGAGGGAAAACCAAATAATACTTGAATTAATGCATGTAGTATTTGCTGGAGGAGAGCTGTTCTGGAGGATGTAGGTTCCAGCTCTCGCTGGAAATTGCTGCAGTCAGAATAAGCTTTGGCAAGAATAAAATGATTTGTGGTATGCCATTCATGTAGGTTCCAGTCCAACTCCTATTATCACTGAAGTTATTAGTTTTTCTTTTGAATTTAATAGGGAACTGGATCGAATCCTTCCTTGTGTTTGTCTTTCCTTGTCTGTTATGCCTATTGGGAACAATTTTAATACCTGTAATGAAAAGAGAGAGTGTTAAAAGGTGGTGCTGAATTAATATCTTCCCCAGCCGCCCTCAGCACAGCTGTCTCTGACTTCTCCAACCAACTCAGCTACGGTAGAAAGAATTGCAGATGATACACACCTTCACAAACACACCTGCCAATGGGCAGGAGCTCTTTTTCACATTGCATAGTCTGGGGGAATGGTACACCCCATAACCACTCTCTGGGAATAGTGATAACGGAAATATGAGCTGTGTTGCAGTTCAGAATTATTTGTCTAGCATCCTTTTTTTAGCACTGATATCTCTAATGGCCCTAATGAAGGAAGAGGTGTTTAATGAGACCTTCACTGCTATTTTGTTTATTTTCTGGAGTATGAGGGAATGATAATGAATTAAGTAAACTTTTGCAGGAACAGAGAATTAAGTGTTTCCATGGAGCTATATGTAGCATCCTCCCTCTGATGAGTATAGCTTTACACGGATGTATGGTATATTTTCCACAAAACTGCAGTCTTCTGTGAAAAACCTATATTGCCCATGCTTTTCCAGTTTTGATCACATACTGATGCCTTTTATTAAACCTCCAGTCTTAAATGTTTTAAACTCCATCTCCCTATTCTGTGTAGTACTCCTTAACTTCAGCACAACTTAAAATCAGTTTTTCCTGATCTGAAATTACTAAGAATTTTTTTCTATAAAGGACAAAGCACAAAGTAGTATTGTGCAAACATGCATAGATATTTTAGAAGGACTTCTTCTGTTGCTGTGCTACTAATACCACTGATACTGATAGATAAATTTTATGAAGCCAATAGATATTCTGTAGATTTACCCAAGGGTGACTTCGTATTTAAGGGCAGGACGCTAATCTGCAATGTCATTCATCCAAGGATCCAAAGCCATTTTACAACATTAATTACTTTCCTGTATTATAGTTGCTTTTCACAGCTTTCTCTAGCTGGATAAGTGGTGAAATCTTGATGAAGGTCCCTGGTAAGCAAGACAAAAGACCAGTAGCCTGATTCCCAAGCACACATTGCTATTGGTCTCTTATTCTCAATTTTTAGAATGCAAATGAAAGACCCAGAAAATGGCACAGCCAAACTATTAAAACTTAGTATAACAAGAATGCTGGAATGCCTTAGCAGAAAAATTGATATTTAAAAATTGCATGTTTAAAGTTGCGTATCAGCTCACAAAATGAGTTTACATTTGGTGGAGAATCTGCACAATTTTTAAAATGTAGGTAGCTGTTGTCTATCCTTCTTCCCATCTTCTCCTGTTAGTGATATAGCAAAATATCACGGTCATTCAGAGATCTGCAAAATTCAGTCGTCTTGGCTCTTTAAAGCTCTTTCCTTCCTTTCTCTCTTTATTACTGTGGAAGATGGGAGTTTGGTGGTCTCGCCAAAGATGAAACATGTTGCATGTTTAGGAGTATTTGAATCATCTGAGGGATTTGCTACCAAAATAGTTCAGTTAGTTAGTAAAATATCTGTGTTCTTCCCAGTAAGTGAG
>JAAGAY010024407.1:5318-23640 GCA_011801015.1 Ardeotis arabs
GGGGAGCCCGGCCCCGCCGCGGGGAGGGGCACAGCGGGGCTGCTGCGGGCAGGCTGCGGCTGGAGGAACTCTCTGTTTTTATATATTTAACAAAAAAAAATAAAATAAAAACCTGCCAAAACGCAGAACCCCGCCCTCGCGCCTTCGTTTGGGCTTCGCGGTGCGCAGGCGCGGCGGCGGGAGCGCGCGGGCGCGGCAGGGCGCAGGCGCGGGCGCGGCCCCGCGGCGGGGCGCGGGCGCAGTGCGCAGGCGCGGGCCGGCCATGGCGGACGAGGCGGCGGTGCGGGCGCAGGCGGAGGCGGTGCGGCGGCTGAAGCAGGACAAGGCCGGTCCCGACGAGGTGCGGCCGGGCCCGGGAAAGCTCGGGGGTTGCGGGGAGGACCAGTACGGCTGGGAGACTGGTGTGACTGGGAGTGCCCGAGGGGGGCTGGGGCACCGGGAGTGCTGGGACGGGGAAGAGGGGCTTGGAGGGAACTGGGGGAACTGGTGCTGGGCTGGAGGGATGGGTGCTGAGGTGTGGTTGGGGTTGCTGGGCTTAAGGGGAGGGTGCTGGGGGGAACTGGGAGTACTGGTGTGGGTGTTGGGGTGCAGGCGTGGGGAAGAGGGGTGCTGGAGAGCAATGGGGCTGAGGTGCCTGGGGAGACTGGGGGTGGGAACTGGTGGTACTGGTGTGGGTGTTGGGGTGCAGGCGTGGGGAAGAGGGGTGCTGGGGAGGATGGGAGTACTGGTCTGGGCTGGAGAGCAATGGGGCTGAGGTGCCTGGGGAGATTGGGGGTGGGAACTGGGGGTACTGGTGCCGGGTTGGATGCTGGGGGGTGGTAGGACTGGGAGGAGGGTGCTGGAGACTGCCGGTGGTGCGGGAGGTGTGGGGACTGGAGATGGTGGGAGTCAGCGAGCGGTGGGGGTGCTGAGGTTGGGGTGCTCGTAGCAGAAGTGGGGAGCACTGCAGAGGAGCAGGGAGCGCCCCTCCGGTTGCTGTGGGAGACTGGGAGCAGCGGGTGCGTTGAGGCTGGGGAACGTGGGCGTGCTGGGAGCGCTGGGGGCCGGGCTGGCGGGTGGGTGGCCTCACCCCCAGCTCCCCCGCGTTCCCTCCCCAGATTGCGAAGGAAGTGGCGAAGCTGCTGGAGATGAAGGCGCAGCTGGGGGGCGACGAGGGCAAACACAAATTTGTGCTCAAGACCCCGAAGGTAACCGCTTCCCCCCGCGCACGCTCGCGTGCCTCGCTGCACGCGCAGCCCTGCGCGCGCGCACAGGCACCCGCGCGTGCAGAATCTGCGCGGACTTGCCCGGCTTTGTTTCCGCTTCTGTTTCCCTTTTTGATTTTAGCAGCAGGGCAGAGAGGGGCGACGACAGCCCTGCCAGCACCTGAGCCGCGTACGCTGTAACTTAAAGACTTCTCGGCGCTCCTGTGACGAGCCAGCCGGAAGCTGGTGCGCTCAGGAAATTAAATTCCCTTTTGGCCAAGCTTTGGCATAGATAACGCCCGGCGTGAGAGGTCTCACAGCTGCCTGGTTTGAAGTAAGCTCGTGCCTTCGTTGCCCTGCGGAGCTCAGGGTTAGGGCTCCTCAGCTTTTTTTAGCGCTGATCCCGACAGCGGCTCTCGTGGCTCAGGGATCCTCAGGCTGGTCCCGTTCCCCGTTCAACTGGCCGGAGCGGGCGCTGCCCAGTTGGGTGAGCACGGTGCGCTGCAGAGTGCAGCTCCGCTGGCGCGAGGCTCGTCGTGGGGAACTGCAAAGCGTGGGGATCCCGTTTGCTGAGCGGCTCTGGCCAGCTGCTGGCATTTCTGCGTCCTCTCGCAGAAGGGCCCCTCCTTTTTCAGTCTCCAGGCCCCTGAGAACAGTGTCTGTGATGCAATTTACGCTGAAATTTTTTGTTTCATCGCCAGCAGCTGACCAGAGACCAACTCTGCTTCCACGCTGCGGCGTGGAGACAATTATGAATGTTGCTCCCAATTAAAACAGGTTATGTTAATGCCGCTGACTTGGGAAACATCCCAAAACCGTCCCCTTTTCCATATCCTTTATCGTATGTTTTGGTAAAGGTAAGTGTGGTGGGAGACCTGGAAAGCGGAAAGGTTCTTCACTGTTTAAAGATGCGGAGACAGGGGTTTGCAGCTCTGTGAGCGGCCAGGGACGCGCAGCCTGGGTTTCCAGCCCTCTCCAGCGCACACCAGCGTGCTGCTGGCAGCTGCTCTCCGCTGTGCGACCTGCAGGTGGGGTGCTGGGAGGTGCCTGCTCTCTGCTTCCTCCTGCCTGACCGCCAGTCCCTGGAAAATGAAGGTGGGAGGTCTGGTTAATTAACAGTGATTTACGTGTCGCTGAGAGCGTAAAGGTGTCATCGAAATAATTCAGTGAGATTAGAAGGGAGCCCGTCCCAGTGAATGGATGGACGCTTCACAGGTATCACACTTTGATAAGATGATTTATCTCCGTGTGTGCGTGGAAATTGTAGAGCTGCTGCTCGTTCCACTGCTTCAAAACATCCCCGTCCTCTGATCCCACCTCCCAGGGTGGCTCCTTGTGCCAGGGGCTGGCTGGTACGTTTGGACCGGAGCTGTGGACACATCCCAGCTGCACTGCCATCCCCAGAAATTCTCAGCTCTGAGTGTTGAGTTTGTGGTAGCTCCTTTGTTTGCTGCACGGTGACACTCTGGAATCAGACTTAGCTCTGCAGACCACGGCGTGTCTGAGCCGTGTCCTGATGTTTCCAGTGTTCTTTGGTGCTGCTTTCTACCACCTCTCCCAACACCTTGTGTCTGCACCTGGTCTCTCTGGCTTCGTTAGCGGGATGACAGCTTCTTGGCGCCACCTCTCACGTCTGGCTCTGCTGCGTGCCTCTAACCTGATGTGTCCTTTGCTCTTCTTTTCCTTTTCTCCCCCCAGGGCACGCGGGACTACAGCCCCAAGCAGATGGCCATCCGTGAGAGGGTCTTCAACGCGATCGTCGCCTGCTTCAAGCGCCACGGGGCGGAAGTCATAGACACGCCGGTGTTTGAGCTGAAGGTGAGCGAGGCCGCAGCGAGTTGGCTGGGCTGATGAGGATCCTGCCGTCGAAAGCTTGCGATGTCTTGAGGGCTGGGTTTTCTTCCACCTCCTAGGTGTCCTCCCTTTCTCTCCTAGGGTTGATCCCCTGTTGCTGAAGATGCTGTTTGTTCCTGTGTCCTTTTGTTGTAGGAGACGCTGACAGGGAAATACGGAGAAGACTCGAAGCTCATCTACGATCTGAAAGATCAAGGAGGAGAGCTGCTGTCCCTGCGCTACGACCTGACCGTATCCTGCCGCAGCCGGTGCTGAGGCGCCTTGTCACCTGCGCTGCCCTCCTTTTGGGGCAGCGCTGTCCCGAGGGCGAGGGAGGAGGAGGAGGAGGGGGAAGGACAGTTCCTTGGCTCTGACCCTGTGCTGACAGGGAGACGGTGAGCAGGCGGTGTGGTTAGTAGCTCAGTTATTTTCGGTACGTTGTTTCCGCTTGGCAAAGGAGCGCTTGTACGCGGAGGGAAGGAAGATCTGCGTTGAGTGGGGTTTCTCCTACGGCAGGAATCGGCTGCTGCGGTACACGGCCCGCACGAGACTGAGATCAACCTAAGATGGTGCTGGAGAATGTCTGCAGGGACACTTCATGGCAGCATGAGGCCTTGGGGAGCCGTGGAGACCTTGGGGAGCTGCGGCAAACCCAGCTGTCTTGCCCCACGGGTGTGCGCCGCGCTGGGCGCTGGGGAGATAGCGAGGACCCAGCGCTGCCTGTGTCTGATAACTGGGGGGGGGTGGTCCCTCCCCGTTCCCATCCTTAACCCTGCCGTCTCAGGTGCCCTTCGCTCGCTATTTGGCCATGAACAAGATCACCAACATTAAGCGCTACCACATCGCCAAGGTCTACAGGCGGGACAACCCGGCCATGACCCGGGGCCGCTACAGGGAGTTCTACCAGTGTGTGAGTCCGGCCACGGGCAGGGACGCGGCTGTGGGGACCTAGGACCTTAAATACGTGGGACTGCAGGCTGTGTTACCTTCCCTGTGGCAGTGGGAAGCTCAGGAGGATCCACTGATCTCCTCAGCGTGTCTTTATGGGCATGGAAACCAGCTTGAGAGCGGGAGGGTGATGGCTGCGACACCGGGTGCTGGTGTGTCGGGGAACTTTGTAATGCCACCCCTGGGTGTCTCGCCTCTTCGCGCTGTGGAAGAGGGCAGCTCCTTGCTCTGACCCCCCCGTGCTTGCCAGCCTGGTAGGGGGGGGAAGAATTTTCCTTCTGATCCCAAATCTGGCAAAGGCTGAACTCCTGGCTGCGCTAGCAGGACGCGTGAACCAGGCGAGTGAGCCAGCCGTAGCACGCGCTGCTCTGTCCTCTGCTTAGTCACTGTTTGTTTTGAAGGAAGGGAAAAAAACCCAGAGGCCAAACTGGAGAACAGGTAAGAAAGCCATTTCCTTTGTGGCTTTCTCAGACGAGCGTGGTAGCCCCAAAGAATGGCTTTGCTCCGCCCTACTAACGCGGTCCCCAGGACCTCGTATTGCGAACAAACTCCTGGAGGAGAATATCCCCTTTTCATCATAGAATTCCTTTCCCTGCTGGCTCATCTGGAGCGCTCTTCCCAGATCTGACTCCTAGGATAGCTGGAAATGGTCTTCCAACACCCAGGCTGCACTTACTTGTGTCTGATGGTTTACCTCTCCTGGTGCCAGTGCAGCTCTGTAAACGGTAGCTGTCGTTCTTCCCCTTTCCCAAGTTAAACATTTAGGAAATGTTTAGAGAAATCTTCCCCTCCTTACGTCATGGAACTCAAGCTCTGTTACCTTCTCTCCCCGGAGATGCTTTGCTCAGCCTCGTAGCTTTTTCTGCATCTTTTCTTAAATGCAATTCCTCAGGCCTTGGATTTTTGCAGTGAGATTTCACCAGTGCCCCGTACAGCGGTGGCGGCACGTTCCTGACTGTACCAGACCTTGCCCAACTTCCACGGGGATTGCATCAGCCCTTCTTGCACTCAGCTGATCGAGGATTAACTGGTGTGACCTCATCTCTTTCCTCCTCTGTTGTCCCAATTTATTTGGGAAGCTTGGTGAAGGCATGAAATTTACCCAGTTAATTAAAATTATTCTTGGACTCTAAATCTTATTGAAGACTTTGCATTTGGAGATTCCTAAATGAGAGTTGAAGAAGAGGTCTCTTGTTGCTTCTGGGTTTTATTTCTCTCTGAACGTTGATGTTCTCTTTGCTGTCTTCCAGTCACGGGGTACCAGCTTATTAAAACATCTTGTTGCTGGGCTTTAGTTCTACGTGCCAGTTCATCTGGTAACCTCTGGTGGGGACCACGCGGGGCGTTCTGATCTCTTTTTCTGTCTTGGCAGTTGAAACTTTGGGTCTGCCTCAGTTGAGATTGCTTCTCTTGACTTCTCCCCTCATCATTAACTTGATTGGCATATGTATTAAAAAAAGAACATCCTAAGAATCGAGGCAAAACATTTGGCATTTGGGTCATTCCAAATAATAAGTAGTTTCCTACTCCTCTTCCCGGTTCCTTTGTTCTTTTTATTTACTGCTGATGCTCGCTCTGCTGTCTCCTTTTGTTGTTTTTCAAGAATCTCTGTTTCAAAGTGTGTCACGCTGTGTCAGAGGCAGGGAGCAGGTCACACCTCCGGAAGCAGAAAGCAGGGAGAAGCAGAAAGCAGGGAGAAGCGGAACGGCCTCTCACAAACTGTCTGCACTGGTCACAGCACAGTGTACAAACCCCTTGCAGCGCGGTGGACGTGAGAGCACTGCTCCTTTCGATGAAAGGGGGTCATAACCCACCTCCTGTCCCTTCTGGATCCTGTCGGCGAGGGCTGGTGCTCCCTTAGGTCCCATTTCTGGTCCTTTTTGTAAACGAACTGCTCTTCACCGCAGAGCTGGAGCTGTATTGCTGCAGCCACGCCAGCAGCGCTGAATTTCGCACTGCCTTTCCCTGTGCCCGCAGGATTTTGACATCGCCGGCCAGTTCGACCCCATGATTCCCGACGCCGAGTGCCTGAAGATCGTGCACGAGATCCTGAGCGACCTGCAGCTCGGGGACTTTCTCGTGAAGGTGAGACTGGGTGGGTTTCTCCGTGCCGTGGTGGGAAGCAGTGGTCGCTGTTGCTGTGGTTTTAGGCAGCAGCACCTGTTCCCACTCCAACGCCCGCTCAGGCCTGATGCAGAAGTTCAGCCCACCTCTGTCTCCTCGTGGGGTGTATTCTAAGAGGCTGGGCCTCAGCTCCAGCTTTCCTTAAGCTGGGAATGCCAGGAGGCTTCCTGAGGCTGCCGTTAGCAGCATTCTCGCGAGCGCTAACCGCAGTCCCCTGCGGAATGTCCGGCAGCCAGCTACCCGGGTGACTGCCGTACTCACCGCCTCCGGTGAAACACGGTCTCTGGCCCGGGATCCCTGCCCTCGTCCCAGCCCCCGATGTCCCCTTAGCAGGGACATCTGCTCGCTGCGTGCGCTGTGCAGCCCCCGCTGGGGAGGGGGGCGGTTGCCTGCCCTTGAACCTGTCTGGGATGAGCTGCGGAGCTGCCTGTCCGGCTGCTGTGTGTGTTGGCAGCGGGGAAAGCGGGTGCCTCTGAGGAGAGCAGGCACCCCTGCGGTGGGGAACAGCAGAGAAACCTGCCTGTGGTTATTCTTGTCTTCCGTGAGCCCCTCTCTGGTTCTTGTTGGGGCTGGAGGATCGCAAACTCCCGAGTAGCCTTTGTTTCTGTCTCATTTAATTGCTGGTGTTCTCCCTACCCATGGAAAAGCTGAATCCAGCTGAGCCTTTGGCCTCGATTACCTGCTGTGACAGAGCGTAATTAAACTGTGGAATTCACTGTACTGTCAAAAAACCAATCCTTAGTGAGGTTTTAACATAACCAGATGTCCCTTTGCTCTTACGCTGAGAGCAGGGTAACGCAATGAATTAATCTCCCAGTCTGCAGTCTGTTCCTGAGCTGGTTTTAGGTGAGACGACTCGTAGCCCCGTTGCTTTTTCTTCTCCGTTGAGCGGAGGTGTCTGTGGCTCTAGAAGGAGAACGCGACAGCTCTGCCCGGGCTTGGCAGGAGTCAGTTGTGCCGGTTGGCTGCTGTGGGCAGAGAGGCAGCTTAGCGCCCCGGGAATGGGAGAAAGACAGAAATTACAAGCAGCAAAAAAATCTTGGCAGACATCTGCTGGTTTCTCTTCCACGTTTAAAACTTGAGAGGAGAGAAACTGAAGCATCTGCTTGAGTTCATACCCAATGACCTGCTCCCTCTCCCCCAGGTCAACGACCGGCGCATCCTCGATGGGATGTTTGCAGTCTGCGGTGTCCCAGACAGCAAGTTCCGAACGATCTGCTCCAGCGTTGACAAACTGGATAAGGTACTGGATAAGGCTGCAACTGCAGCTGGAATTGTAGTGAGTCTGTCTCTGGGCTGTTCTCACCACGGCCTGTGAGAACTGGCTGGAAAATGCTGATAAACATGGAGTTGTTCTTGTTCCCCCCGTTCTCTGGAGGGGAGGCACGCGGGGCACAGCAGTCACACAGGAAAACTGGATCCTGTGCTCTCTTTTCCAGTATTCCCACAAGGTCCTGACAGATGGAAAGGAGGGAGGGAAAGATGCTCTTCACATGGGAGGTTTGACATCCCAAATTTTAGCCTGCTTAAGGTTCTGCTGCTTATGAACTAGGATCATGAAAGCCTGCCCCCAGACTGGGCCAGGGCATTGAAAAGCTTTTACAAATTCATCAGGTTCATAGAATCACAGAACGTCCCACGCTGGAACAGATCTTGAAATACCACCTGGTCCAATCTTTGCCAAAATCTCAGACCTCAGCTGCAAGGCGAGCGTGACCCGAACGGTGAATCCCTGTGGTAATGCGGGAGCAGAGAGGTGCGGTCACAAGTGACAGTCTGTGATCCTAGTCTGGAAAAACTTGCAGCTCGCGGGGCCGAGTTAAATGGGAACCCACAGGTGAGGAGGCTGCCGGAGCTGCTGTCTTCTCCAGGTCTCTGTTGGTGAACACTGTCCTGCCAGCTGGTGCTGTCCGTCGGCGATGTGATGTCTAGGACACACGTCACGCGGACGCGGAGCCTGCGGCACGTGCGTGGTGCTGGCCAGGCTGTTGCAGCATCGTCAGGGCACCGCGCTGGCGCGTGCCTCCGGGGGACCCTCAGGAGGTGGGGAGGAGCAGCAGGGAGACAGCACGAGGCTTCTGTGTTTTACCTGGAAGTAGAGAAAAGGATTTGGAGTGAGGAGGAGTCAGGAACACAGACCTGAAAAATAATCCCTCTGTGTGCAGCTGCTCCTGTGAGACACGAGGCAGGAGGTCCCCACAGCAAGCTGCCTCAAGAGCACCAGATGTTCTGAAGGTCTCTGAGGGATTCAGGCCCTTGGGTGGCCTGGGGAGGAGGGAAAGGTGCCAGTGTCAGTCTAACTTTTTATTTGCAGCTAATTGTCGTGACTGTAGGCCCTCATCAGATATAAAGGTACTGGAGATCGGTCTGTAAACGTGCGTACAGCCCTCCACTAATAGCTAACGAAGAGGAACCTTAAAGTGAAGTGCAACCTGAAAACTCAGTTTTCTTGGTTCAGGATCCAAAGTGAAATTTGGAGGCAAATTTCTGTGTGTGCTCAGAGTCACGTGGGGGACACTGGGCTGAGTGCGTAAAGAAGTGCTCCTAACCTTCCTGTGAAACCCGGTGCATACATGGAAAAGCAACAGGAAGGGAGAGTTGGGCTTTTTTAGACTGAGATTATTTCCTTGGTACCGAAATGCTGTGGTTCATCTCGGCGCAGCTGGATGTGAGCAAGACTCTGGTTCTCTTTGAGCCCTTGGTCGGTGGGAAAACCGCGGTGTGTTCTGCTTACACTGGGTTCTGCATCCCCCAGCCGGCTCCTCACCCCTTCCCCGGGGGTGGGCAGCACTTTCGGGACTGAAGTTTATGCCTAAGCACCAGGGAAACCACCGCAGCAAGACAGCTCTCAAACTCGGTGCTTTTACGGTGCCGACGTTCGATTCTGGCCAGGAATCAACCCCAAAGTGTTTGTCCTGGGGCTCCAAGTTGTTGGTTGGCTTTGCTGGCTGCAGGGTTGGGGTACAAACAGGCTGTGCAGAGGTACCAGAAGTGGAGTTCTGATCGCACGACCACGCTCCGAGAGCGTTTCATCTGTTGCTTCTCTCGTGCCCCTCTTAACCGCGCTGACGGGGTTGTGCTACGTTGAGGGCAGCTATGTCTGTTCATCTGTGGTGAGCAGGACCACCAGAGACCTTCCCCAGGAGAGGCCGCGTCCTTGGAGCGTGGCTGATGTTCTTCTCTCCCCTGGCAGATGCCGTGGGAAGAAGTGAGGAGCGAGATGGTGGGAGAGAAGGGGCTCTCTCCCGAGGCCGCAGATCACATCGGGGAGTACGTCCGGCTCCACGGTGAGCGCGGCGGGGTCCAGGGCGGTCAGGCGGGGCCGGTGGGGTGCGGGGCAGCGCGTGGGGTGCCGGGCCCGTGGTTGTGGGCGCCGCTGCGCTGGCAGAGCTGAGGCAGGGCTCGTTCCCACAGGGGGCCTGGACCTGATCGAGCGGCTCCTCCAGGACCCAAAGCTGTCCCAGAACAAGCTGGCCAAGGAGGGGCTGGGGGACATGAAGCTGCTGTTTGAGTACCTGACCCTGTTTGGCATCACGGGGAAGGTGAGGGGGCGCGGCGGCGGGAGGCCGGGGCCCCCCGAATGCGCGCGGTGACGGGGCCTGGGCTTCCCTTGCGTCCTGCAGATCAGCTTTGACCTGAGCCTGGCGCGGGGCCTGGACTACTACACGGGGGTGATCTTTGAGGCCGTCCTGCTGCAGCAGGAGAACGACCATGCGGAGGAGTCGGTCGGCGTTGGGAGCGTGGCTGGAGGCGGTCGCTACGACGGGCTGGTGGGGATGTTTGATCCCAAGGGCCGGAAGGTGCCCTGCGTGGGGGTCAGCATCGGGATCGAGCGCATCTTCTCCATCCTGGAGCAGAGAGTGGAGGTAGGTGCCTTTGGTGCCCAACTAAACGTGGAGAAAGAGCAAGGATTTACGCCTTCCCCATGTCCCCCGGTCCAGGACATGCTGAAGTGAGTCTTCCTTGCTGCTGTCTTTGCTGGAGAAGCCAGCCAGGCCTCTAACGTGCTCTGCAGCAGGAGTCAGGTCCAGGATATCATCTCCAGTTTTCTCTGGCTTTGGAGATGGTCTCTGGGGCTCCCACTGGAGACAAGACCCCTCTTCCCCCACCCCTCACGCATGGCTGTTCAGCCGCACCGGAGGGGACACTTTAATCCTCAGCAGTACCAGGCTGGCAGGGAGACCGCAGCCTCGTGCGCACCCGTCCTGCCCCGGGCACTACGGAGACCGGCCGGGGGTCGGATGTCCCAGGGCAGGGAGCGCAGCGTCTCTGGGGGTGCCCAGACACCTTTTTGCTGTTCCCCCTTCTCAGAGATGCTGCACCAACATGTCCTCTGTCCCGGTGAGGATGTTAAATTGGTCTGTATAGGCTCCCGAAATCCCGCGGCACGTTTCCCTCCCCAGATGCCTGCTGTGGGGAGTTCTCCCTGGGCAGGCAGACACAAGCAGGATTTCTGAGTGGAAACCAAATTCTTCCCCCAGCAGCTCCAGTCCTGGCCAGGTTTATTCCTCTGCAGGTGACCTTTTAAAGGCGTCTCCCTTCAGCCACAGCAGCGGCAGGAAAATGCCGCTTTGAGTATCCGGCAGCCGCCACGAGAGGAGAGGTGGCTCCTGGCCGCTGGAGCGTCTCGGCTGGCTGCTTTCATCCGACCCCGAGTTACCAGCTCAGCCGCAGAGCAGGCGGCTGCTTCTGTCCCGCTTCTGGGCTCGCTGCTGCTCCCGAGCTGCTCGGAGCAGATCTCCGGGAGCCCCCTGGGTGTGGAGGAACAGCCTCCAGGCAGAAGCTGGCAGGGAGATTGCCCGTTCCCAGCACATCCCGCAATCTGCACGCACCTGCCGTGCAGGAGGGAGGCTGCGTTAAGCTCCCATCACGGAACAGCCGCAGGTGATGAGGTTCTCCTCCAGGATGGAGTCTGTGAGGCCTCCCTCCATCTCCTGATTTATGCTGTTGATCCCGCTGAGCGCGATCCTCGTCACCGCTAAATTGCTGGGCCTGGGGTGGTGACCTGTCCTGCTCACAGGGTCTCGGATATCTCTGTATGTCCATGGCATCTTTTGAGTCTCGTCCCCTCTCTAGGCCTCCGAGGAGAAGATCAGGACAACGGAGACACAGGTGCTGGTGGCCTCTGCCCAAAAGAAGCTCCTTGAAGAGCGGCTGAAGCTCGTCGCCGAGCTGTGGGATGCTGGAATCAAGGTATGACCAGGAGCTGCCTGGTCCACTCTCTGTGCCTGGAATGGACCAGATCCGGCTTTGCCTTGGGAGGAAGGAGTCAGAGAGAGAGGGTGGGCAGCAGACTGCCTTCCTGGGTGGAGCCTGCCTCTTAGAACCAGAGAATGGGTTGGGTTGGGGAGGGGTTTTAAAGACCATCCAGTTCCAACCCCCCCGCGCTCACCAGACGGCAGTTAGGTTGGCCAGCAGTGCCTGGTTGAGGGGGGTGCGGAGAACCAGGCCGGCGCTGATCGTGGTGGTGCGCTCTGGTTTCTGTTCCAGGCAGAAGTGCTGTACAAGAAGAACCCCAAGCTGCTCAATCAGCTGCAGTACTGCGAGGACACGGGCATCCCTCTCGTCGCCATTGTGGGCGAGCAGGAGCTGAAGGATGGAGTCGTCAAGCTGCGGGTGGTGGCAACCAGGGAGGAGGTGAGGCCCGTGGTGGCTTGGCGTGAGGGGGGTGGGCTCCAGACCCATCCGTGCCGCGCTCTGCAGCGGTGCCGTCGCATTGTACGCAGCAAGGTGGCCTTGCCAGCCCACATTTTGAGCGCGGCGCCCCAAGGGGAGATCAGAGGGGTGATGTCCCCTTTCCACCTGACGTGAAAAGCCTCCAGGGCTTAGCGAAGCAGCTCACGCAGGGGGCGCGGC
Organism: Ardeotis arabs; assembly: GCA_011801015.1. Lineage (NCBI taxonomy): Eukaryota > Metazoa > Chordata > Aves > Otidiformes > Otididae > Ardeotis > Ardeotis arabs. The sequence goes on from JAAGAY010024407.1 coordinate 17,264, forward strand.
GAGGGGGGGCTCTCCACACGCAGCAGGCGGGGAGGGCGAGCCAGGGCTGGCAGGCCGGAGGGGAGGGCCATGGGTGGGTGGCGGTGGCCTTGTGGCTGCAATTTTGGAGACTGGGTGAGGTGAGGTGTCCTCACTCCCTCTTGACTTGCTGTGGAGCACGTGCCCTGGCGTCGGTTTGCCACCAAGCCCCCTCCAACAGGTTCTCAGGGTTTTATACGGTGGCTTCCTCGCTAGATCTTTTCAAGCAGTGGTCTCTCCAGGGACTTCTGTAACACCTCACGTTCCGGTTCCTCGCCCCAGGCGGCTTCATGGAGCCACGGGGCACTGTTATCTCCGGCTCTGGAGTTTCCCATCATGTGGCCTCCTTGAATTCCCAGCTATTCCTCAGTTCAGGAACACGGAGGGGCGTTTCACTGGGCTGCGTGGCTGCTCGTGCTTTCCGTCCAGGGTACGGGACCGTCGCTGAAGGTCCTGGAGGTGCCCTCTGGGAATGAGCAGGACCAGTGCTGATCCACGCACTGGTCTTGGCTGTGGAAGCGGTGGGAAAGAGTGGGAAGAGCATGGCTCCCATGCTGTCCCAGCAGCGCGGTGCGATCTCCTGAGACACGGGGCCGCGGCAGGGGTGGGGGCCGGTCCTGTGGGACCAGAGAAGGTCACCGTACGTCAAGCCGCTCGCGTTGTATCGAAGCAACTTTGTGCTCCCCCTGTGCAGGTCAACGTTGGCAGGGAGAGCCTGGTTGAGGAGATCAGGATGCGAACGAGCCGGCCGTAAACCCCTTCCGGCCGCGTCTGCTGGTTTGTTGGATTCTGGCTGACACATCTCCTCCTGTAAACGCCTTCGCCGGGCCGCGTGGCAGCGGGCGCGGGGTCCAGGGGGCTGGAAAAAAGCAAGCTGTATTTATTCTTGTCTCGTGCCCTCCCTTTCCCGGCGGGAGCGGAGAGGCAGCACCCACTCCTCCGCCGTGCCCCGGCCCTCGCGTCTGTCACGGGAAAGATGTTTTTGCAGCGGCTCTGGCACCGGCGGTGACGCGTGGAGCCCCGTGCTGTCAGCGGGCCCCAGGGGTCTTGGCTGCAGCTTCTTGTTCCCGTCACGTTGAATAAACGTCCCGCCCGTCCCCCCGCTCTGGCTGCAGGGGGGTGACCTTATCTCCAGCAAAAGGGAAAGGCGCTGCTCCCAGAAACCTAAATAAACCTGTCGCTCCCTCCCTGCGCCTCCTGTCCCTGCTTTCCGCTGGGATTTGCTGACCGGCCGCGCTGAGCGAGGGTTGGGGTTTTTAAATGTCACAGCGGAGGCTTTTTCAGCTGCGCTGCCCCCTCCTTGCTCCGCATCTGCAAAGCCCCCACCAGCTGGGCTGGACCCCCCCGAGCAGCTCCCTCCTCCGTGGGCTCTCCGTGCTCCGGCCACGGGTGAAACCGGTTCCCCGGACCCCAGCTCCCCTCGCTGCCCACGCAGCTTCGTGCCTTAACCCCACGGAGTGTCTTCAATCCACGGTTTCTTCGCGTGGAAAGGCCCGCGGGGGGTCGCTGCTCCCCCCCCGACGGCGGGGCGGGCCGGTTCCCCCCTGTCCCGTCCGGGGCGGAGCGGCCCCGGGGGTGGGCGAGGGGCGGAGCGGCGGCGCTGGAACCTTCCAGAGCCCGGCCCGGGGGGCGAGGAGGAGCGGCGGCAGCGGAGGGGATGGCGACGGAGGTGGGTGCCGTCGGGGGTCCGGCTTCCCGGGGCGTGGTGAGGGGGGAGTCCCCGGGGTCCCGGCTCCTTGGCCCGGCGGGCGGTGGCGGATCCCCACCCCGGGGCCGCCCCTGTCCCGCTCCTTCCTCCCCCGCATTGAGCGGGGGCTGGCGGCCCCGCTGCCCCGTGGGGGTGGTGCGGAGCCCCCTCAGCGCCTCATCGGCGGGGAAGAATCGGGCCCAGCCTCGCTCACCGCCCCCCCCTCCGGTACCGGGGGGACGCGGAGGTGCCTTGTGCTGGGACCCAGCCCCGCGTGGGAGCCGTGGGGTGCGGGGCTCTTCCTCTCCCCTCTCCGCGGAGATTCCCCTTGGTCCGGGGGCGCTTTCTGACCTTCGGGAGAGCTGAGACCCCTGGGAGACGGAGCGGTGCCACCGCCTGGTGATGCACCTGGACGTGGACCAGGGCATGGGGTGCAGCCAAACTGTGGAGCCGGGGTTGATCCCGCTCAGCGCGCGGTGTCCGAGGCCCTAAGACTCTGCAATCCTTAACGAGCTAAGGGCTGATGGTGTTGCCGCATGGCTGGTGTCTGGAGACCCTCCTTGGTGGCCTCAGAAGCCTGAGGAGATGCCAGGAGATGCCTCAGAAGCAAGCCAGCTGCCTTGGGGTCCCAGCCCACCTGGGATCTCGTGGCACAATGGGTCACCTCCAGCCCTGCGCCTCGGCTTTCGAAGCTCTTGTAGGCATCTGGAGAGGAACTGTTGGCCTCCTTGTGCTCCACCGCAGTTGCTGGACTTTGTCAGACGCAGCAGGCTTGGAGAGCGGACAGGGTGTGGGCAGCGTTGAGGGGCTCCTCGGGTTTCCCAAGGGCTGAGGGGTTCAGCACGTGCTCCTCCACGTCCTGGTCGGTGCCGGGCCTTGCTGGTTGCTTCATGGGGTTGGGATCCCCCCGGTTGAGAGGTTGGAAACTCTTTGCCCAGACAAGCGCCAGCATCATCTCCCTCCTCAGGCGTGGACCAACAGCATCAACAAGGCCAATAAGCTGGCCCTGCTTGCCTGGGCCAAAGAGACCGGCGTTGACCTGGTGCAGGTCAACGGGCAGCGGCGGTACGGCGGGCCCCCCCCAGGTAGGTGAGACGAGCGTGGGGCGCCCGAGGGGCGCAGGGGCGAGGTGGGGTCTCACCCGCCCGCACCGCGTCGCTGTGTGTCTGCAGGCTGGGTGGGCGGCCCCCCGCCCGCCGGCACGGAGGTGTTCATCGGGAAGCTGCCGCAGGACATGTACGAGAACGCGCTGATCCCGCTCTTCCAGAGCGTGGGGAAGCTCTACGAGTTCCGCCTCATGATGACCTTCAGCGGGCTCAACCGGGGCTTTGCCTACGCCAAGTACAGCAACCGGCGCGGCGCCAGGGAGGCCATCGCTGCCTTCAACAACTTCCAGCTGCGGGAGGGCTGCGCCATCGTGGTGTGCAAGAGCACGGAGAAGTGCGAGCTGAGCGTGGACGGGCTGGCCGCCTCGGTGAGCCGGCGGGAGCTGGAGGCCACGCTGCGGCGGGTGACGGAGGGGGTCCTGAGCGTCGCCCTCTACGCCAGCCCCTGCCAGAAGCAGGCCCAGCTCGCCGTGCTGAAGTACAGCTCGCACCAGGCCGCCGCCATGGCCAAGAAATCCCTGATGGAAGGTGAGTGGGGCCGGGGTGCTGCTGGGGCTGGGCTTCCTGGTGTCTCTGAGGAGGATCCCACCTCCAGCCTCAGCGGTGAGGTGACTTCAGCCTTGAGACGCCCCTCGGTCTCTCCCTCACGTCCCGTGGGCGGCCAGCTCTCCTCGGGGAGGGGGCTGATCCCCCACAGAGCCCACGGTGGTGGGGCAGAGGGGCTGCTGGGGGTCTGGGGCAGCTGCTCGGAGCAGGAGCATCCCCAGTGCCAGCCCGAGGCACCCAGAGCTTGGACCGATTTATGGAACCCTCCTGATGGAGCTGCCCTACCCCTCGCTGGTCGCGCTACGCTCCCATAGCACACGTTGCCCAGACAGCCAAGCAGAACCACCAAAACCCTGATTTGCACCCGTTTCCGCCGCAGCTGAGAAGTGTGTGGCTCTGATGTCTCCCAAAAAGCAGGCTGCCCCTAAGCCCCCCCGGTGCAGCCCTCCACCCACCCCGGTAACAAAAGGAGACGGAGTGGCAGCTGCCCCGCGGCTGCACGAGGGGTCCCGGAGGCAGGGGCGCGGATCCGGGGCTGTTCCCGGGCTGTGGGTCAGTGCCAAACCGGCCGTGGTGGGGGGGTCACTGCACGGGACGGGGCAGGGTGGGGCGATAGCGGTGGGCCGGTGCGCGGGGGTCTGCTGCCAGCCGCTGCCGGTCTGTCCTAGGGAACACGCAGCTCGGCGGGGCGGAGGCGAGGGTGGACTGGCTGCACCCCGACCTGAAGCAGAAGCTGCAGCCGCGCGAGGAGAAGCCGTGGTCCAGCCGGGCGCAAGGGGGCAAGCACCCGGGGGTGCCCACGCCGCCGCCCCTGCCCGCGGTGCCGTGCGACGCGCTGGAGCGGCTGAACGCCCTGTGCCGGAGGCAGCACCTGGGCCCCCCCCTGTTCCTCACCAAGTGCGTCCAGGAAAACCCCGGTGGGTGGCTGCAGTTCTGGTGCCGGGTGGTGATCCCGGGCTGCCCCGTGCCCTTCAGGGGCTTCACCTGGGTGCGGCCCAAAGGCCCCGGCCGGAGCGCGCACGAGGAGGCGAAGGCGGCGGTGGCACTGCAGGTTCTGCGGATGCTGGGTGAGTCCGTGCGTGGTGTTGGTGCCGGTGCCGGTGCCCTGCTTTCCCCAAAGTCCTTGAGCGTCTCCTGGGAGCGCGGAGCTGCTGGGAGGGATCCAGACGGGACCCCCGTTGCTCCGCGCGGGATCGCTGGTTGGAAGCGGAGGGCGCAGCGGGGTGGGGGTTTGGGGTGCTGCTCCCCGCGGCGCCGCGCGCAGCCCCGTGCTCTCCTCTCCGCAGCAGGTGGCCAGCTGACGTAGGCAGCCGTCCGGCCCGGACCTGAGCCGCCAGCCTCCGCGCCGCCGGCCGCGGGAGCGAGCCCCGCGGGGGACCCGCTCCTGTTCCAGCTCTGCCTGCAGTTTGTTTGGGTTTGTTTGGAGAGCCGGCTCCGGAGGAGGGGGCTGTGGCCTGCTCCGCGGCAGCCGCGGTCTCCCCGGCTGGCCTTTGGGGATGGTTCTGGTTTTTTTTGGGGGGTGTTGGTTTACCTGCCCAGTTTGGCTTCTTTTAAGTTGGTTTGTGTTGCCCTGCCGTGGCGGAGGGGCCCGATGCGGGCCTGGGGAGAAGCAGCAGCTCCTTGGGGGGACGGAGGCGGAGGGGACCCTGGGGGCCGCCCTGTGCTCACGCCTGGTTCCCGAGGAAAGGTCTCCGGCGAGGACGGGGGACGTCCCGCGGGCTGGCGGGGCTGCTCCGTGAGGAGAGGAGCTGTGTGCGGGCTCCGGGAGGGCAGGGCTGTTTGCGCCGCGGGGAAGCAGCCGAGCGGTTCTCGGCTGTCCATGAATGATTCCTCGGGGCCGGGAGTTCCGGCCGCATCCCGTTCCCTTGTTATTAAAGTAGCCTGGAGAGCAGGGGCCGTGTCGCGTTGTCTTTTGGTGTGCCCCGTGCCCTACGAGTGGTTTCTGATCCGCTCTGCTGGTCCCTTCTCAGCGCAGAGGACCCGGGTGCCTTGCTGTTGGCCTCCAAGGGCCTTAACTGTCCTCACCAGGGTCCCCACGCGTCCCCAAGGGCCACTCCGCCCTCAGCACTGGCCAGCCAGTGTCTTTGGAAGTGTCCCCAGGGCCTCCGAGAGCATCAGGCCCACAGGGCTGTGGGTCCCTTTGTGCGCCCATCTCCGCTTCCCAGCTCCACCAGTGCCTTCGGCCGCGGATCTGGACCCTCTGGCTCCCTTTGGCAGCACCTAGGTGGCCTCTTTGTTCCTTCTGGACATTTCCAGGTGCCTCTGAATGCCTTTTTATTCTCCCCGGAGGTCTGCGCGTCCCTCCTGACGTGCTCTGGGACCCTTTCCCGCTCCCTCTGTGCATCCACCAAATGCCTTTTCCTGTGACACTCTCCTCTGGGACTCCCACGGGCCATTCCGTGCCCCCCAAGGGGGCTACTGGTGCATTTTGAGGCCCCCCCCCAAAGGCCTCGAGGGCTGTGCTGGCCCCGGGGCTGTGTCCCGGCCTTGCTGCGGCTCAGGCCCAGGAGCAGGGCTGGAGGAAGGGTCACCCCAGCTCCCAAAGCAGCCAGGACAGGCTGGAAGGAGACACGAGCCCGGCCTCAGTGAGTGTCCTGGTGAGAGGAATGGGGGTCCTTCTCCCTGAGAAGCCCACCCATCTGCACCCACCATGTACAGATACGCTGCATCTTCATGGCTATCTCAGGATGTATCTACAGAATCATCATCGCTTCATCCTCACGGGAGGAGCCCAGCTGTACAGCTGGATGATGGTGCTGCTGATCCTCTTGCTGATGGTTTCCACTGGAAGCACAAGTCACCAAGAGCCTGGTCCCACTGGGCTAGCTGGCGTCCCAGCCCGGCTGCTGCTGTGGACCGGAGCCCTCCCGTCTGCTTCCCAGGATGAAGCTCCAGGGAGTCTGAGTGCAGCGCTGTGGGACACCGGTGGGGGTGCAGGACCCACCCACGTTGCCCTTGAGGAAGCGTTTGCTGCCTCGTGCACAGGTCTATGCTGATGGCCTGGGCTGCTTGCTCCACGT
>JAAGAY010024414.1:0-40227 GCA_011801015.1 Ardeotis arabs
CCTCTGGATGGCATCCCTCCCCTCCAGCGTGTCGACGGCACCACACAGCTTGGTGTCATCGGCGAACTTGCTGAGGGTGCACTCTATCCCACTGTCCATGTCGCCGACAAAGATATTGAACAGGGCCGGGCCCAACACAGACCCCTGAGGGACGCCACTCATGACCGGTCTCCACTTGGACATCGAGCCGTTGACCACCACTCCCTGAGTGTGGCCATCCAGCCAACTCCTTATCCACCGAGTGGTCCATCCATCAAACCCATGCCTCTCTAGTTTAGAGAGAAGGATGTCGTGCGGGACAGTGTCAAAAGCTTTGCACAAGTCCAGGTAGATGACATCCATTGCTCGTCCCTTGTCCACCAATGCTATCACCCCATCATAGAAGGCCACCAAATTGGTCAGGCACAATCTGCCCTTGGTGAAGCCATGTTGGCTGTCACCAACCACCTCCTTGCTCTCCATGTGCCTTAGCATGGTTTCCAGGAGAATCTGCTCCATCACCTTGCCAGGCACAGAGGTGAGGCTGACTGGCCTGTAGTTGCCCTGTTCCCCTTTTTAAAAATGGGGGTTATGTTCCCTCTCTTCCAGTCATCGGGGACCTCACCAGACCGCCACGATTTCTCAAATATGATGGCCAGTGGCTTGGCAACTTCATCCGCCAGTTCCCTCAGGCCCCACAAATGGATCTCATCAGGTCCCATGGACTTGTGCACCTTCAGGTTCCTCAGATGATCCCAAACCTGCTCTTCGAGTACAGTGGGCGGTTCTTCATCCTTGCAGTCCCTGCCTGTGCCTTCCACAGCTTGGGTGGTCAGACAAGAGCCCTTGTTAGTGAAGACTGAGGCAAAAAAGTCATTGAGTACCTCAGCCTTCTCCATCTCCCGGGTAACCAGGACACCGGTTTCCTTCCGGAGGGGGCCTACATTTTCCTTGGACTTTCTTTTGTCTCCTACATACCTGTAGAAGCTTTTCTTGTTGCTTCTTATATCCCTGGCCAGATTCAATTCCGTCAGGGCTTTAGCCTTCCTCACCCGATCCCTGGCCACTCGCACAGCCTCTTCGTAGTCCTCCCGGGGTACCTGTCTCCATTTCCACCCTCTATAGGCTTCCTTCTTAACTTTCAGTTGGTCCAGGAGCTCCTTGCTCATCCACGTGGGCCTCCTGGCCTTTTTGCCCGACTTGTTCTTCATCGGGATGCACCTCTGCTGAGCTTGGAGGAGGTGCTCCTTGAACGTGGACCAACTTTCCTGGGCCCCTCTTCCCTCCAGGGCCGCCTCCCATGGCACTTTGCCCATCAGGTCCCTGAAGAGGCTGAAGTCTGCCTTGTTGAAGTCTAGGGCTGAGAACTTGCTGTGTAGTTTCCTCGCTGCCTCGTGGATCTTGAACTCCACTGTTGTGGTAGCTGCAGCCAAGCTTGTCCTTCGGTTTCATATCCCCCACCAGTCCCTCCCTGCTGGTGAGCACAAGGTCAAGCATGGCACCACTCCTTGTCGGCTCCTCTATCGCCTGCAGGAGGAAGTTATCGTCCATGCATTCCAGGAACCTCGTGGACTGCCTGTGCCCTGCCGTGTTGTCTCTCCAACAGATGTCAGGGTGGTTGAAGTCCCCCATGAGGACCAGGGCTTGTGACCGCGAGGCTGCTCCTATCTGGCTATAGAGCGCTTCGTCTGCTCTGTCTTCCTGGCCAGGCGGCCTGTAACAGACCCCCACCGTAACATCCCCTGTCCGCCCCCGTCCTCTGATCTTAACCCATAAGCTCTCTGTCAGCTCCTCCTCCATCCCCAGGCGGAGCTCCACGCACTCCAGCCAGTTGCTGACGTAGAGAGCGACACCCCCTCCTCGTCTCCCCTTCCTGTCCTTTCTAAAAAGCCTGTACCCCTCCATGTTGACGCTCCAGTCATACGAGTCATCCCACCACGTCTCCGTGATGCCAACAAGGTTGTAGCCCTGCTCGTGTGCACGCATCTCCAGCTCTTCCTGTTTATTTCCCATGCTGCGTGCATTGGTGTATAGACACTTCAGCTGGGCCCCCGACAAAGATGACTTGCTGGCTGGAGCGACAGGAGTTCTTTTGGACCACAGTTTAAGTTCATTTGCGCATACCTGAGATCCTTCCCCAGCTTCTGGGCACTTGGTGCTGGCACTGGCGCCATGCTGACAGCCGTGGGCTGAACTGTGCTCCCCCTCCCCCAGCAACACTACTTTTAAAGCCCTCCGGATGAGTCTGGCAAGCCTTTGGCCAAGCACACTCTTCCCCTTCTTGGTTAGGTGCACGCCATCCGCCCCTAGCAGCCCAGGCTTCTGAAAGCACGCCCCGTGGTCGAGATACTCAAAGCCCTGGCTGTAGCACCACTCCCTGAGCCACGAGTTGACCTGTTGGATACGTCTGGCCCTTTCAGGCCCCTGCCCTTCGACCGGGAGGATTGACGAGAACACCACCTGTGCCCCAGGGTCTTTGACTGTTGCACCCAGGGCCCTGAAATCCCTTTTGATGTTTCTCAGGCTGCTGCCGGCTGTGTCGCTGGCCCCCACATGAAGCACCAGTAGCGGGTAGTAGTCTGTAGGCCATATGAGGTAAGTAATAATAATAATTAAATAGTTAGTAGTAATTACAATGTACTAATTTTGAAATATATAGTAATTTTGAATATCAATGCTGAAGAAGGATGGAAAATATGTTTTTTCATTAGGGTAGCTTTCAGATATGCTTTCTATCTGCTGATGAAATGTATGAGTTACAATAGACTCTATCACATCATAGAATTAAATAGTTGAAAGGAGGAATATAGTCTACCCTCATTCCAGTTTTGTAATATTAATGCATAAGATAGTACTGCAAGGGAATCCTCATGCCTGAAGAACACAGAATTTTCCAGATAAAACATCTCCCAAGATGCAGAGTCAGGAACCAAGACACTCAGGTAGCTACCATACTTGGCACTGCTGCTGAACAGCCAGATATTTTCTTTGAATGCCTGTTGCTTGAAGAAGATCGGGCAAAGGCAGCTAGCAGCACAGGATGAAGCAGAACATGGTTCTTACACAGCTTTCCTTACCAGACCTGTACTTAGCTATGCAGGGTAAGAGAGCTAAATATCCCTGGATTAAATCAATGAAATTGAATTAATTCATCAAATATTTAGTGCATAATTACCATAATAAATGTATTTCTTGTGTTCAGCTTTCCATCATTACTAGTTTAATCACTTCTGACATTTTTCTTAATATATAATGACTTCCTATTTTCTGTTAATGGCAAGTCCCCATATGACATTAAATGAAGCTTGCTCAGACTCAGAATTTTTGCATACTTGCGTAGTTTGTCCTGTGTCTTTGAATTTGAGAGATTTTTTTATCAGGGTACTCTATAGACCATTTTATATTTCTAGATAAGCGTTTCTCTCAAAAAGAGAGAACTAACAGATCAACAAATGTATTTAGAGATGGATAAATGTGTTCTTGGTTTTGACCTGAAGTAAAGTTTGAATGTTTATTTTATTAGAATGTAGAAGGTCTTTATTAAAAGTTCATAATAAAAACCATAGAAATTCCAAATTTCTTTAGAAAATATTGCCTAGTCTTCTGAAACTTCATGAAAACAATTAGAAAGAGACTTTATTATTTTGTATTGAGGTAATATAATGTACATATTTTGCTAGATAATTTATAATTTCCCAAGGATGAAGTAAAATTTCATCTTAGTAGGTCTTTATGGAGTTTTCTAGATATCTGTCTAGATTTGCATCTAAATTTTAAAGTTCAGAGAAATGTTTGTTTAAAGCTTTAGAACAGGATCTTCTGGGGCAGCAACCCACTGTGAAATCTGGGTTATGATCTATTTTGGCAACAGTGTTCCATCACATAATCCCATTACACTAAAAGTTATATTTTTTTAGTGGGTAATCTCTGTTATTTAGTTTTTTGTTTATTTTTACATCTTCTTTGCAAATAGCTTTGTGTAAATAATTCAGGTGAATTGGAGGCCATTTTTTGAAAACTTTTGATGACATTCAGTGAAAGGGAAGGAGCATGTTTTTCTTGTTTAAATCAAATTTAATCGCATTAAAATTGTCCTAGGTTAGAAATTTCTTTTAAACTGTTCTTTCAGGTGAAGCTTACCAATTTCCACAAGAAATTAAATTCTCAGGGTAAATTATTCTTTTAATTTAAAGATAAATATTTGTGCTGGTTTTACTGGTCCTTTAATTTGTACATTAGGTTCTTAAGTTACATTTCTTATTTAGAATATTGATTTCAGGAATCTTCCTAAAACACCTTTTGCACCTGTCACCTGAGAGAAATGCTTTGCTAGTTCATTACATGTATGAGTGTCTCCCAAAATGTGCAAGCCCTATGCACCAAAACCACATAAATTCCCTCAACTTCATAAACATCTAGCCAAGGCACTGAATCAGGCACTAACTCTTCTAAAGTGGAAATAAGAAATTGTTAACTTCCTAAAAGTTACAAAAATATAACAAGAAAAGAAAGTTTGATAATGCCAAAAAAAAAAAAATTAAGTACACCAAAGAACCTTTTATGTTTTACAAAGCCAGTTTTATTTCTCAGTATAAAAGTAGTTGAACTTTTATGACATGTAAGACACAGCAGCAATAAAAGAATGAACTTGCATACTTTTAACCCAAACATTAAATGACAGACTATACTGTCATGACAAGGACAGTATTAGTCCTAAATACATTACTCAGAGAACACTCAAATCTTGAGAATGTAAAATTAACTTCACTTTATGAGAGAAGGATACCACGGGAAGAAGGATCTTTTAGCATCTGTCATTAAGAAAAGTAGACTTCAGGAGTGACTGTACTGTGCGAGAGAGTATTTTGAGGAAAGAAAGTGGCATATTTAAATAGAAACTGTTAGGGGGTTTTTTTTGTGTAATGATCTGTGGCATTTGTATAAATTTGTATAAACTTTGATATTTTAATTATTCATTTGCCTTTACTAAAAAGACAGTGCACTTAAAGTAAGATTAATTTTAGTTAATCATAATGAAAGAAGTTCAAAGCACTACATTTTTACAGTGTGATGTGATAGAACAATAGAAAAATTGTTGCACATGAAAAAATTTCAGGGTTTGCAATGATGACGTTTTTGCAATGTGTCCCACAAAAATAAGAACTATAATACCATTACATTTCAATATACCTGAGACAAATTTAAAAGAGTCAGCAACATTACTGCTGTCAAGAACATTTTTTTTTTGCCAACAAATCATAGCAAGGCTATATAATTTAGAGCTAGATTCAATTTTTCAACGTATTAAGCTCCATTTTCAGAACTAGGTAAGCTTGGATAAATAATGAAAGGACAACATTTTAAGAATAGAATTTCAAGACTAATGAAGCACATATAAAGCAAAACCTAACTCTATTTCAGGCAGTCTACCCAAACTTCTCAAATTATCATCTGAGTTTTAAGAACTGTCAGAGATCAAATATGTTATTGCTTATCAATGGAAAAAAGTATATTCAGAAATCAGTAAGAATCAACAAATGTTCATCCCTGAAACTGAGAATACAACAAACATCCTTCTTGTTCAGACCAGGTGTCCCTCTAGCCCAATATTCATTCTCCTACCATAGCCAGTGGAAATGCTGGGTAGGCACAAAAGCCGGGTCCTTTTCTGCAGTCCATTCCCCTTGTACTCTCTCAGCACCCCCAGCTGTATTACTAGGTGTATTTGGGAGGACATTCACACCTTGTCCTTTCGCTATCCATTATTGATCTGTTGCCCAGTATTTCGTGTAATCCATTTTTTGAAGTTGCTCCTGTTGTCTGCCTCTACAAGCTTCTGGGCAGCAAGTTCCACAAGTTCAACACCAGCTGTGTTAGAACTTTTTATTTTTTACACAAAATCTCCAGGTTGTTTCATAAAATGTCCCTTAGTTCTGCAAATGTGGGATTTACTACATAACAGTTCTACATGCACTTGGGCAACAACCTTCATGATTTTTTAAACAGCAATCATATCCTCAATTAGGCTTATCCTCACAAAACTGAAGTCCTGGTCCTTCTAACTAATTCTTGCAAAGAAGTTGTTCCACCACATGACTGTTTTACTTGCCCTTCTTGAACTTTCTCAAGCTTTCTCGAACTCCACTACATACTTCTTGAGATGTAGAAAACAGAACTGGACATGGTACCCACAACCCACGGGCTCACCAAGGTTTCAACCACAAGGAGATGCCTCTGACCTGTTTTCAGCATCCTTTTAGGTGACTGCCAACATCCTGTTGTATTTTCAGCTACTAATGCACACTGGACCAATGATTTCAAAGTGGTGTCAGTGATAATGCCCAGAACTCCTTCCTGAGTTGTAACTTTGAGTTAAGCTTTATAGAAGCATTTAATTGTGTGTTTAGTGTATCTCTCATTCTGAGTAGAATAATGTTTTCACTGCTGAATTTTCTTACATTTCCTCAGTCAAAAAGAATAAAAGCCAATGAGTACTAGTTTTAAAGCAGAGCACAGAATAGGAAATACTTCTGTGATAGTCTACTGCATCCTTGCCCTACCCTTCATGAGGAGACATTTCTATGAGTTTAGCAGTATTGTTTTTTCAAAATGACAACAGAAAAGCTTTTAATGCAGAATATAGTTGATTTTCTTCATACAACAATTAATTTTCATGTTTTTACTTCTCCTCCAGGGGAGACTTACCTTCTTTTTATTTACCATGAATCTTTGGCATTATACTGGATGCTGCCTTAAAGATAGTAGACAACACTACTTAGTACATCCATCTACTATGTGTAACTATTTAAAAGAGCCTGAAACAACACAGTTTTGGATTCAGTTGGCTAGATGAAGCAGTTGGGATGAAGTAAAAAATGAAGAAAGAATTTTAATATTATTACTGTTTCAGAGCCTCAGAGGAGTGAAGTTTTTCAGAAGCAAATGCTGGTGGCATTACTACTTCATGTGTATTCAATACAATCCAAATTGAAAAACTGAAAACATACTAGGTAAGGAGGCTTCAACTGTTACAGTAAGAAAACACACGACTCACTAAAGAGTCTGCAATTCTGCTTGAACTTCCTCAAAAATGATAGCCCTATAGGAAATTGGAAGACTGGGACTTTAGCAATCAACTGCAGTGTCTATATGGTTGATGGCTCTTAGAAGATACTAAGAGAAGCATCCCATTTTCCCAAAACAGTAATATTTTTCATAATTGTAGCCAAGGACAAACACATTTTCACAACAGTGACATATAAAGAGACAGTAACATTTGCCTGACTACGAAAAAAAAAATAGTCTGGCAGCCAGACAATCTTAGGCTCATTGTTTGAAAAATGTTAAAGGATAAAATCTAGCACCATAATCAGTGCATGTGGAAGTAGGAGGGGGTGGAATGAAGGACTGGGAGTACAGAAATATGAGTCTAGGAGTATAGCAGTATAGGAATAGGAGTATAGAATGTGCTGTCCTAGTTCTGAGATGGTATCTGTTTGATGGTACCTAAGAATTGCCTATATAAATATTTTTGGTAAACAAGTAAATAATTTTTTTTTCCCCTCGATTTCACTGCCAATAACGTCTCAATCTGGAAGTAGATTGTCCTTTTCTCACAGATTTTTCTACTGTTCTCCTGAACATCATTTCATGCCCTTTTCTCCTGCTTGCAGCTGCAATGCCCTATTTCAGTTTTCTCTAGAGAAATCATAAATAAATCATTGTACTGGCAGAGACAAGAATCTAACGGGAATGGTGTTTCTGTGTGTTCTCCAACATGTGTTAACTACTGAATATAAATTCACTATACAAAGACTATACTATTCAGGCATTGGAACAGACTGCCCGAGGAAGTGGTGGAGTCACCATCCCTGGAGTTGTTCAAAGAACGTGTATATGTGGCACTTCAGGACATGGTTTAGTAGGCCTGGTGGTGTTAGGTTGGCAGCTGCACTTGATGACCTTGGAGGTCTTTTCCAGCCTTAAAGATTCTTTGATTCTAAGATACACCTTTAATGTCTTTTATATTACTTCATTAACAGATCATTTTGTTTACATTATTGAGCACCAACTAGTAGTCTGCAAATTCAGACCTCCTGCCCACAAGGAACACTGTAGAGATAAACCATGCTGACACTGTTTCTGATGCAGTTTGAAGGTATAATGACATAGTGATGCAGGAATTTTTAGCTGTTGTTTTAATTATTTTGTTGTTGTATATGGTGCCTGCTCATTTTACATTATCACCTGAAAAGTCTAATAAAGACATAAGTTTTAATGTGGCATGTGGCCTAATGCACTATGCTGTATGTGGTGGCTTGACCTTGGCTGCCTGACAGATGCCCACCCAGCCACTCTTTCCTCCTCAACAGGACAAAGGGAGACAAAATAAGAAGGATTTCTCTCATTGAATGAGAGAAAGATGGGGTGACACTAATTACCATGATGTGCAAACCAGACTCAACTTGCAGAAGATTCATTTGCTGCCAATGAAAAACAGAGTATGATGGTGAGAAGAAAAAAAATTAAAACTTTCCTACCCACCCCTATTTCTTCCCAGACTCAGCTTCACTCCTTCACTCTCAACTCTTCTACCTCCTCGACCCTCAGGTCGTGCAGGGGAGTTGAGGAATGGGTGTTGTGGTCAGTCCATAACAGCTTCTCGCTGCTGCTCCTTCCTCCTCACACTGTTCCCCTGCCCTGGCATGAGGTCCTACCCATGGGCTGCAGTCCTGCAGTCACAGAATCATAGAATGGTTTGGGTTGGAAAGGACCTCCAAAGGTCATCTAGTCCAGCCACCCTGCAAGAAGCAGGGACATCCCTGACTAGATCAGGTTGCTCAGAGCCTCATCCAACCTGGCCTTGAACGTTTCCAGGGATGGGGCATCCACCACCTCTCTGGGCAACCTGTTCCAGTGACCTACCACCCTCATTGTAAAAAATTTTTTCCTAATATCTAATCTAGATCTACTTCCCTCTATTTTAAAACCATTACCCCTCGTCCTATCACAACAGGCCCTACTGAACAGTCCTTCCCTATCTTTCTTGTAGGCCCCCTGGAGGTACTGGAAGACCGCTATAAGGTCTCCCTGGAGCCTCCTCTTCTCCAGGCTGAACAGCCCCAACTCTTTCAGCCTGTCCTCATAGGGAAGGTGCTCCAGTCGTTCATGAACGTGGGTGCCTTCTGTGGGGTGCAGTCCTTCAAGAATGGACTGCTGCAGCGTGGGTTCCCCATGGGGTCACAAGTCCTGCCAGAAGCCTGCTGGCCCCTGCTTCCAGTGCCTGGGCCCTGCAGCCCACACACCATACCATCGCCCCTGCCTCAAGAAATGAAGTGGCACACAAAAGGCAAAATTCCTATGTACAATTATCAAGATAATGTAAGGTACACACGCTTCTCAATCTTGAAGGGTTTTATTTTTCTTACTGGCTATTTATTCTTGAAGAGACCTGTTATTATCTGAATAACAGAGGCAAATTGATTCCTGCAGGAACAGTGTTTCCAGCAACAATATACAGCAATTGGTAATGATAACGTAATTCTCTCCGAAAGGAATGGGCTAATTGAGAAAGAAGCTACTGCCCACTGAATTTCTAGCCAGGTCAGAAGACCAACACAAACTTAGAAATACAATGAATGAACAATGCATAAAGTAAATAGCAGTAACAGCCTGGTTTTTTATAGAATATGATCTTGACAACAAGGTACATACAGTTACCATCCCAGTTAGTTCTATGAGATCATACTGCTAATGACTCAGTGAATGCATACGCAAAATAGTACAAGATGAGGATAATATCCTGCACCAAGTACTAGATAGAAGCTAGATGTTTTTCAAGCAATGGGTTTCATTAAAAGAAAAAAAAAAGAGAAAGCAAAGCTAGGAATCTGCATGTCAAGAGAGCATATAATCCTGAGAAGTGTGGGAGGGTGGTAATGTAGGAACGAATCAAAGCACCTGAGAAGGGGTTCAAGTGAGATGGCTCTTGTCCTGAATATGTAGCTAATATGGCCTCTTCCAATGTCACAACAGGACTTCCTTGTGAAGACTGCTTGTGGTGCTCACTGACCCAAGATCAACTGCTCTAATCTGAATGTTTCAAGAACTGATGAAGACAACCAAGAAAAAGCATGCCTATTTGGAGTCAGTTGCTCAATAATAGTCTTCCATTGTATTTCAGTCTTTCTTTACTGTTAGGTTTTCTTTCTAACCTTAGGCTTTACTGAACAAGTTAACTGAGAAACTAGCATTTAATTTTGTGGCAAATCAAAAGCTTTAACAAGCAGGATGATGCTTACTTATCAGACAAGTGACAGTAGCCGTTCAACTTTTTTTTTTCCCTGATGTCTGGTAACGAGAGATATTCCTTGTTTTTTCTCAAATTGATCAGTTATTCTTCTTTTCAATGCTGCTACTGTGATTTACTATAAAAAAGAATGCCTTCCTCTATCGCTGTCGTGCTTTAGACCTAGTCACCCATACTAAATACAAAGCACAGCAGCTACTGAGAGGGAAATTAACTGAATCCCAACTGAAACCAACCAACCACCAAAAAAAGAATGCAAGTACTAGTGAAATCAGTGCATTCACGGTGTTTGCACATTTTCCCGAATAGTGGAAAGCTGCAAAATTGGGGATTTACCCAATATTTGTCCAATATTGGACAGCTAATTCTATTGATCCAAAAAACTATCTTTCAATTGAGAAAATATGTTAGGAGGAAACAAATACAAATTTAGTGTTATGGAAAAGTACCTTAGAAATGGATCTAAAAGAAGGTTCTAGACAGGGATTTGGAGCAGAGACTCCTGACAAATCCCCGTATCCCCTGTGTGCCAAATAAACAGCCCATGAACAACCATACTTAGGCTGAAACCTCAAAGGAAGCCCATGGCCACTGAAGCAGCCAGATGCTGTAATCTGCTTCCAGTAGCATAGACAAAAATGAATTCTTATGAATTGGAGCTTCATCCATTTATGAAACGGGTTACACTGAGTCCCCAACAGCAATGGGAGCCTACACTGTGATCTAGTGAGTCATGATCCCAGCAAATAACCCAAATCTACACTGCTATATCTATTTTTTTTATATTCAGAATTATCCTACAGAAAGAAAGATATTTTCAGATGCAGCTTTACTGTCTGCTTTTTAAATTGTACAACTGGCACTTCCTATATGTAGACTCTTTTTTTTTTTCCACAGTACAGCTAGCTTTAAGACCTGCAGTCAGGTTTTTGAGTTGTGCAATATCTAGATATGAGATTAACTGTTAGGAAGACAAAACAACCCCTTTTGCTTCAGCTTTTAGCTTTGCAACCTGTACTTATTTACCAAAACATTTGAAAAATAATTTCACTTTTATGCATGGATGTAGATCTATTTGAGCCAAGTGGAGTCTACAGCTAAATGCTTTGCAATTTTCACATAGTAGATGACACTTATTTTTATGAAGAAGAGACACAAAAAATTGAGTAAATGAGATTAAGAAGAGCGGCTTGTTGCTGTATCATATGCAATAAAATACTTTTTTTTGTATACTGAACTCCTCACACACATATACATATTAATATTTAAAAACAAGTTTGTACTGCTATTCATTATTTATTGCTACTTAAGGAGTAGATAGTCAGGATTTCTAAACAGACATATTGATTAGACCTTGCTCTTAGTGGCAGAAAAAACACATTCAGTTTATGGCCTGCATTAACATAGTTTAACAATTAAAGGCGCCATTTTGGGGGGTAGAGAATATGTTCTGAACATTTCTTAAACTCTGAAATATTAAACTGTTCATGCTAATACAGATAACAGGAAATACACTACAGGTTGAGCACCTGTTTTCCTAGTCTTCAAAATAAAGTTTTTTTATTGCAAAGGTAAACCTTGATTTCAAATGTTGTCTCTTGAAACAAAACTTCTGTGAGTCTGTGTGTGGCTTTAGTCAGAAGGTAACTCAGCACACTTGAATGCCTTTGCTATTTTACTGAATTTTACATCTGAGTATCACACTGACTAGCCAAAGTTCATAAAAATTTGTCTGATGGCACGTGGCCACAAAAGTCTGTGTGCAAAAGTAAACTCATCTCTATCATATTTACTGTAATTCTTGCATAATAAATTCAAATTAAGCCTCTAGAAGTGTTTTTTAAAACTGGTCATTGTGGAGAGTTTTAAACAGAATATGTCTGCTGAATATGCTCCTTCAAAGGAGAGAGCTTGTCAGAGGTTGTAAGGGTGGTAGATGCTAAAAGGAAATCCAAAAATGGACAGCCAGAAGCAAAAAAGATCCCAAATGATGACCAGGAAAACAATGTTCTAAATCAAACAAGTCATGTGTACTTAGTAATGAGGGAACTGCTAATTGATGCTGATGTTTTACCAACAGTGATGCATTTATAACTTCTGAGTTACTCTGTTCTTATTTGCAGCATGGCTGACGTTTTCTATTAATTCAGTTCATACTCCTGTTGATGTGGTATACGTGAATATAGAGAGGGCTTTGCCATGGCAGAGAGAAGAAAATGTACCCATTGAGAGACCTTGTATTGTTCAAATACCTATATTAGCACACAAGGCTTCTTATCTACTTCTCCTACAACTACTATCAATTAGGACTGCAATCCCAATGTACTAGGCACTGAATAGAACTACAGAAAAAAAGAAACACACTTCTAAACTGTTGATTGCTGTCTATCCAGGTGCATTACAAAGCAGATCTGGTACTAATGCATGAAATCACGCAACGTGAACAAAGCAACCAAATCGGGCAATGAAGACAGAAACGGAAGGTAATAGCAAGCTGTAGTGATGAGGGTCTATAGTTTATAACACAGAATTCTAATAATAAACAGTACTCTCAGCTCACTGCTAGAACTGGCTGTTCTCAGCATGGTCAGCTGTTTAAGTACTATATCTGATGCAAGCCTCAAGGAAGGACTTGATAAAGCTTTTGTGGAGACCGCAGAGCTGGTTTTTTCCATTCATAAAAGAAAGAGACAGAGGGATAGCATTCATGAAGGTAAAAGAAAAAGATTAACTGGGTACTTTAGCAACAGGAAAATGGAATTAAAACCGCAATTAAATTGTACGTTACATGGTATAGGGGACAGAAAAATTGTGAATGATCTGAGGTTAAAAACAAATGTATTCACGAATCTTGGAGAGCTATCTCTCTAATGAGACCACAAAGTGGGAGCAAAAAGCAACCATTTTGGTTTAGCTCATTTATTTTTTCATTAAGTAGCAGAAATGACTAAACAAGCAACACGATCACTTTGAAAAGAGTGCAAGAAGATGCTGTATTGGGAGCTTGGTGGAAAACATTGTACTTGAACAGGCCGTGTCTGCTCTATTGGGACTTGTACTTGAGAAGCCTGTATGTTATCAATATAATCTGTAAACTATAATACATAAACTATTACATATTTGGGAAACATAAACCACTCCACACCACAGCAACCTGGGCAGGCACCGGACGGCCAGCATGGCCTTCAGGCTGGGCTGGGCTGTGCCACACGCCTCCCTTCGCTGCGGGATGGGCGCAGCCCATGCGTGGTGCTGGAGGAGCCTGTGGACAGCTCCTGCTCAGCATGGCGATTACACCTCCTGCGTGGCCCTTGCCCTCATGTAGCAGTGCCCAAGTTGTCATAACAACATCCTTTAGGGATAGAGTTGTTTTCTTGTAAGGAAAATATACCCTGCCTCAAATAACCAAAAGGGAGAGTTTCTCCATGCGGACAGGATCTGCTCTGTGCAGCATGCCATGGGAAAATCCATTGGGGCTCCATCGGATGCTGCATGAACACAGGATCCCCAGCATCTGAAGGGACGTAAGATGTTACTCACTATCTATACTCCTCCTCTTTGTCTTTCTGAAGCAGTTATCTTATTAAGGCATTTGTTGTTGGGCCTTTCCTACTAAGATCCAGAAAGATCCCTGCACCAGGTGGCTCTCACCTCACCTCTATCCCAGTGCAGAATAGATGGTATTTCATATTATGTGGCATTTGCTGAATTATTTCCTGGAAGTCAGAATGGTAAAAAAGGAAGGTGATTTCATTAGAAAAAATCTGAACTCCATAGAGAAACTTAAGC
The DNA here is from genome assembly GCA_011801015.1 of Ardeotis arabs. NCBI lineage: Eukaryota > Metazoa > Chordata > Aves > Otidiformes > Otididae > Ardeotis > Ardeotis arabs. The sequence continues at coordinate 14,078 of JAAGAY010024414.1, forward strand.
ATAAATACCAATATATATGATATACTAGAGAATTTTACATAATTGCGTACATGCTACCACCTTAAGGTCACCTATGAAGAGTCTAGCAGAAACTTTATGAGGATGGGTATAATAACAATGCTTGAGGTAACCAGCACATCAGTATTTCACAGCTTTTAAAATACCGAAAGCACAGAACCTCAAATAAAGTTCAGCCTATGTGCAAAGATAAGCTAACATGTTTTTTTTTCCTGGAAAAAAATAAGTCTTACTTAACAAAGAGCATGCTAATAAACAGACAAAAGTGCTTTGATCATGAGTGCCGATGATGATCTTGAACTCAGAAATTATGTTATAAGCACATCTGGCCATTATGAGATTAAAAAGTTAGATTTGGTGAAATGTATTTGTAATGTGATATATCAGACTTCTAATTCTTAGACTACTCTTTGTTACTTAACATGAAATAATGTAAAGGACCTTAAAAAGTAGATTTCTCAATAGTAAATTTATCAGAAATTGCAGTATATGGGAGTTCCCCAATCACTTGTCTGAAAAAATAATATATCATACTTTTTTGAAAGCTATCTGGGAAAGTAAACTAAATTAATCACTTGTATGAATGCACCAATATTTACTAATCTGTATGATCCACAAATTTCAGACCAACATTTAGCTTATTTTCAGAGAACTGATTGTAAGGACTGATGAAAATTTATGCTCATTTAAGCTGAAAAATGATTGAACCAAGTGCTACAGAAACCACTCACAATTAGCACACCGGCATTTGTTGCCTCAAATAAAAGGAAAATCTTGCAACCTTTTAAAAAATCTCTAATTGCATAAGATGTTTTCTACCTCTGACTCCTTGTTTGATTCTACAATATAATTCTTCATTGTTGTGTTAGATGCAAAGAACTGACTAATGGATAGATCTCTCCACTCTTATAGCACATCACAGAAGTGAATTCACATAACTTATTTTTAATCTTCTGGTTTTTATCTTTGCAACTTCCTGTAATATTGCACCATAATTATGTTAAATGCCTAAAATCGCCAGTTTAATTGTTTCATCTCCAGAAACCCTGGTAGTATTTGAATTGTCTCAACAAGGATATTCATTTCATTTGATATTGACCTGTGACAAATGTATCTGTTTAGAGCTCAGCTTCTGAAAGAATTTTCTACGCAGACAAATATTTCTAGTTACGTGGAATTTTTTCAGCTAGGTTTGAGCCTAAGATTATGACATATTCCCAGAAGGTGCTGATGAAATAACTAGTCTTGTAGCAAAACCCACAAAACTGTGAGTTTTGGTCATGGAAATTGACAATTTTGAGTATTTTGTATTAAAATACTAAATGCTGCTCTTCTTTTTCATTGACTACTGAACCTTTATTCAAGCAAATTTGATCCAAAAGACAATGTCTATGCTCATACATGTATCAGGACAAATAGATAAGCAACCTTCTTCTGCCATTTGTCTCTATAGCTTTTCACTAATCTTTTAAAATCCTTATTTGTTTTGTTTTGATTTAATAACATTTAGGGTCTCACCGTTAAATCGTTTGTTAAGTTAAAGCTGTTATTTAGTCAATGGAAACAAAGTGTGGCATTTTAGAAAATGACTGAGTTGAGTCTGACTAAGTGCCTGGTATTAAGTAAAAAAAAATGAAAAATAAAGAATAAAAGTTTTGGCTTCAGGATTTTCTCTTTGAAATATACACCAAACATTTTTTTCTGAATGCTGTTCATCTACTAAGCTTTGTGTACTGCTTGCTTAACACACTGGATGGCACTTTTTATTTATCAAATGAAAATGAAAACGAAATGCCACTGATAATGTATTCTGAAATATTTATTTTTATTTCATCTGGTTTTATATTTCATATATAATTCATAATGGCAACACTGATGTTTCAGATTTTAAAAACTGCAATGAACCTTGTTATTTCACTGTAACTTAGAATGATAGCTTTCTCAGAATCTGGCGTTGCTGGAAGAAAAGGAACAATGACACAATTTATACATGTTATATTCTTTGCATCTGTGGAGAGGCAGACTCTGTGGGAAGAGATAATGTCTTTCATCAGAACATCTGATACATGTAGTTGAAAAAAGGTAAATTTTAGACTGAGCTTCTAAGTTTGACCATGCTGCAGATCATACTGCTTTTTTAAAGACAATGTAATACAGGGCTTAACATATATCAAATAAAGTTGTCAGTAGATAGTTCAGTAAAGCAAATACATACTGTGATCGTCTTTGCAACATCTTAAAGACAAAAAAAAAGCTGACACAGCAACTTCACTACTGCCTGCGTTACTTCCTGTCTTTACCCATAATTTACAGTCTGAAGAGCTCAATCATTAAAAAGATAAAGTCAAGAAATAAGTAAAATAAATAAAATTGAATAGAAAAAGTCAGTGTCCTAAGAGTAGAGTATTATAAAGTGCTGTTTCAGGTTTTTTTCCTCCTTTTAAAGATACTGAATTTAAATTCAACTTGCATGTTATTTTAGTTTTCATGTTTCTCCATCCATTGTTTGGTTACTTCTAAGACCCTACCCCAAAACATAGTCATGATGCATAAAATCTTGGATTGGTATTGGTATGCATGCCGGAACACATTTAGGATAATTTTGACTCATGCTTAGGCCCTTTTTCCATGTGCCAGCTAATCTGAGGTCATTAAAAATAGAACACATATTTGAGTCGAGAACATCAGGAAGTGAAGGGGAAGGGCAGCCATTTACAATTACCTGAAACAGGATAATAGCGACACTGACATTTCTGTGCAAACAAATCAAGTATGATGTTTCTTGTAGGCACTGAATCAATTCTTACAGTATGTCTTAAGCTTTTTTCCAAGCAAACTGCAAAACAACAACACAAATGGTGTGCAATGCGCTGTTGAACTAAGCCTTAAAAGGGAAACATTAAAGGACACTGGCCTGATGCATTTAGAGTTCCAGGCTCCTCAGGGACATTTTTTCCATGAAAGGCACTGCTTCTTGGTACATTGTGCAAGAAAACTACATGAGGAGCCAAATTCTGTTTTTCAGCATATCCACAGGGCTTCCTTTTTCACCAGTTCTAGCCGTTCATTTCTATTCTAGGTTAAAAACGAGCCCTAAGTAAATACTTGCAAAGTTTAGTGGTCACCAAACAGCAAAGAAAAGAAAGTAAGTCTTTATATGTAGGAAAAGATATACATGCATTCATGTAAGATTTCATTAATTTGCTAAGGAAACAGATGTTCAAACACCTCAGTTCCCTCCTAGAACTTTAAGAGGAATAAACTGTATCTTACCCTGAACTGAACTTAAAGGCTTATTCTGGTTGTCTTTTCATCCACAAACCATGTAGAAACAACAGTATCACTCACATAAAGTTGTCAGCTTCCTTCTGATATCTGTGTGCATGTATTTGTTGTGATTTATACCTATGGGTCCTGAATTTGAAGGGTCTGTCATATGACCATGGCATGACAACATTCTAGTGTACCCTTTACAAAGTGTAATTGTGTTAAAACCAAATAAAATGCATTTGATTCTCCAGCAGTAAATCACTGGCTAACTTTTTTTTTTTATTTCAACATGATGTTCAACTTCTAGACTGGGTTTCAAACTATTCTGAAACACAGTAAGACTTCTGCCTCCACCCCTAAAATATCTTTTGACCGCTGAGACTGGGTATTCAACACTTACTTTGGTAATAAACTCACAAAACAAAAGCAGGAGGGGGAGGGAGGGAGACAGGAAGAACGACAACGCCTTTCTCAAATGTAAGAATTATAGCTAATAAAACTAAAATTTAAATAATGTCAGAAAATTAGAAAGTCTGGTGAAACATCCTACCTGGAACCCTGTCTACGGCTAACAGCTAATCAGGATTCAGATTTAAAAAGGCATATTTCTGCCAATGTCTGTTAATGTCACAGCACAAGCTATTTCTGAAAATATTTATGTAGATAAGCAGTTCTAGAGAAATGCAACTCACATTGTTATGAGCTTCTTCAGAGGAACCCATGGTATCCCTGTAATACAATACTGGTGTGACAAGGCTTCTGAGCCTCTCTGATTTCACGTGAGTGTGTGTCTAGATAAAAACATATGGGGTAATGAAGGGAGGAGAAAGAGACAGTCCCTAATTAGTAATGTCCAGTGCAACATTTACTCTCCCAGGCACGCAATTCAGCAACACCTTTTCATTTCTTATCTGTACGTCTTTTTGGCTCTTCCTTGTATCTGTGAAAAAACGTATCAGTGCTGCATATAGAGAGAGAAATACTGGCTTCCCTGAAGGCAAAGGAAGTATCTATCGGTGTTTGTTATTTAAATTTCTCTTTTCTTTCTCTGATTTTCCACCTTGCAATACCAAAAATATGCCCATGTTGATTTATTGCTGACTATTCAGCTGTGTGACATAGCTAAGCATTCGTTTTGGAGGAATAAACTCCCCCTTGTTCTGAGTCAAACCTAAAGGCTCAGTCTAATTGATTTGATTTCTATCCAAAGTATCTGGAGACAGAACAGCATTACTGGCTTATAAAGTAATCATTGTCATTCAGGCATCCATGTACACATACACGTTGTCAGATGATTATTGCAAACCAGAGATTATCATAAGCTTCAGAATTTACAATTATCAACATGTTATTAATACTTAGAATAATGACTTATAGCAAAAAGAAATAATAATGAGAAGATATACCTTTTTTCATTAGCATCTAGGAGTCTCTTCATGGACATGTAAATGGAACAAGATTAACTGCATGCACAAATATTAAATCCTGTCTTTGCACAGGGAACTTGTAAAACTGTTAAATGTCAAAGTATACATAGTCGTGCACATTACACTATAAATGCCAAAAAACATGAGAATAGTTGGAAAACAAATTAAATACACTCGTTTCTCCAGTGTTAGTAGCACATTACCAGAAACTGAAAAATGCTACTTCTTTATTGTTAAAATTTTTCTTTCGTGCAACTGATGTTTTACTCACCAGAACAAACTCCAGGTTTTCCAGTTATCTGCATGCAGTGGAACAGTAGAGGGAGCTCAATGCTTTTTTTTTCTCGTAAATCTCACAGAATCAGGACTAGTTTCTTGGAAAACGTCTTCCCCCATAAATACAAGAGGTTCGAATATCCAGTGTAATTCAAAATATATCTAGAATTGTTCTTAGTATCCAACCAAAAATTTAACCACTTCTTAACATTTTCTACTATATTCAAAGTTGCAGATCCATTAAACATTCTTTACTTTGGAGTAAAAAATTAACTTCTTGCAATCTCTTTAAATGTATAACCACCAAACCAAACCCAAATCTTTCAGAGCGTTTTTATTTAGATTCTATGTAAGGTAATGCAAAGCCACAATTCAAAATATAACCAGATTAAGAAGCAGGCTAACAGAAACAGCATCCTGACAGCTTGCTTTATTATTGTACCCACACCAGGGTAATAAATGGGTTTCATCCAAGTATGTATTTAAACCGTCTTAGCACTCTATACAACTCTCTTTCTATGTCCACAGCAGCATTTTGTAAGTGTTGAAAAGTCTTTTGAGACAAACGAAACCACTCATGTTATCCTTTTCCCTACTGATGAATTTCCATAATTCCCTGAAATATTATTATAGATTCACCAATCTTCCTTAAAAGAAGAGAGCACTATCTAAATTCAGTGTTAAGTGCAGAGGAATTTGACTGATATACAGCAATCACTATACTACTACCATTAGCTTTGCGTCTCAAGTATGAGAATTTTTTCCATTTTTGCCTAAGTTCAGGTTCACAAGTCATCCCATACTGGCTAAGACAACACACTATCTGGCTATCCTATTGTTACAACCAAAGTTATGTAACTAAAGTTACCACTATAACTGAGGCTTCCAACACAACCCACATTTTTACTTCAGTATGTAACTGAGTGCCTCAGTTCCTGCAGAAGTATCAAATGGAAGCCAATTATTTGCTATCTTCCAACTCAGTTTTCTCCAGTATTTTAAATCACAGAATCATAGAATAGTTTGAGTTGGCAGGGACCTTTAAAGGTCATCTGGTCCAACTCCCTGCAAGGCACAGGGACATCTCCAACTAGATCAGGTTGCTCAGAGCCCCATCCAACCTGGCCTTGAATATTTCCAGGGATGGGGAATTAAATACATTAAATACATTAGCAGGAATCCTACTTTCCTCAAGTATTTGTGATGGCTTTACATAAGACTTAAAGAGGATCATTTTTTCTTAGTACTACAAATTTTCTAATGGATTCTCACATTAAGATAGAAAGATACCTCCATTGTCACTGTACTTCCACTTAAAGGAAGATATTGATTAGTCGTCATCTTAAGATCCTTCTCTGCACTCACTTTAAAACAATAAAGACTGGAAACGGTCTCCTGATGGACTTCTGATATTATTTTATAAAATTATATATAGCAATAAAAATCATTTAATTGGCCATCTGAAAATGCAATTGACCAAGTCATATTTTTTATCCTTATGTCACTTAGCACTCAGACATTTCCTTTTGTTTTTCATTAAGTAGTAAATGGTAGTAAAGTGCAAAAGTTATTGATGCTCCTATTAATATAAGATACAAAGCATATACAAAGTACAGGATTAATTACTGAAGTTTCCAAATTCTTGCAGTGAATTTGTGTTTCAACTGCATATTGAAAAGGCAACTTTAAGAAGTACTATTACACAGAAGGGAGTATTTATTTCATATTGACTGGAAAAATATCCCATTGACTCATCATTTTACATACTCTAACACTATATATGAAAGTTCTGTAGAGAGGTACTTGCAGTTTCTTAACTGCAAATTGTCAGTCTGCATTCACATACAAATTATTTTCTACACTGAATGTTCTCCATTTATATTTGTTTGATATTTGCTACCTTTTAAGACCACTAGGTGAAAAAAAATATATATAAATGTGAGAGAACGAAAATGCATTGTCCCTTTAAATCTTTTGCTAATGGCAGGCTCTCTTTGATTTATGGTGTTGAATGACACCCAAATCTGTAATGGTAAGTGTGTGGTATCCACTGGAATTCCACCCAGAGTATCCAATTTTTATTTACTCTATGAAATCTTATTTACACTGTGAAATTATTCAGGCAGAACATTATAGAAATATTTTTTACTTCCAGTGTTGCTGTACTAGTGATCACTTTATATTTACAGTTACATAAAGTGCATCCTGTGCTAAGTACTCAATCTCAGCTGGAACACTTTGCTTGTATTGAATTACAAAAATATTTTTTGTAAAACCCAAATCTTACTGCATACTTGTCTTTTGAGTAGGCACTGCTCAGGTAATTTAACTGAGGAAATGATACAATGCAAGATGATAATTTTTCACTTTACATACAAACCTTTGGTGTTAAGGTTGTGAAAAGTATTGTGGTGTGCTTTAATTTTGGATTCGTATTCCATCATAAAATTATGGCCAATGAGATAGTTACCCATCGTTCTTCTAGTGACAGACTATGGACTGCAAAAAAAATCCTCAGATGATACACTCTTTGGATGACGAAAGGAATTGTGAATACTACTTTCCAACGAAATACTAGAAGAACTACCTCTATCTGGGTACTGTGTAACTCGTCTCCCTGTTTTGTGACACAGAAAGAAATAAGGTGGGAATGATGGCCTACCGGATTATTCCAATGGCTAGACTATTGCTGAAGATGCATGATGAAATATTCACAGAACAAACTGGAAGATTCACACCATTACAGTGTCTTTGTCAAACATCTCAAAGGGAGCTCAGGGTCTGATGCTACTGCATACGATTATAAAAACCAGCATAATTCCATTGAAGATGATGGAGTTATAACATTTTGAAACTTGAATGGAATCATAATTAGGTAGCATATACCCGAGAGCAGACTGTAGAAGAAAAGTAAAAGAATAGGAAAAGAATGCTTGAAGTCTTAAATAACCCAAACATCTAATGTCATTAACACTTATAACCTAGCAAAGCATGACATGTCCTACTGACTGCAAATGAACTAGACATTTATATAAAGATGGGGAGAGACTGTTCAGTAGGGCCTGTTGTGACAGGACTAGGGATAATGGTTTCAAAATAGAGGGAGGTAGATTCAGATTAGGTATTAGGAAAAAAATTTTTACAATGAGGGTGGTAGAACGCTGGAACAGGTTGCCCAGAGAGGTGGTGGATGCCCCATCCCTTGAAACATTCAAGGTCAGGTTGGTCGGGGCTCTGAGCAACCTGATGTAGTCAAAGATGTCCCTGCTCCTTGCAGAGGGGTTGGACTAGATGACCTTTGGAAGTCCCTTCCAACCCTAACCATTCTATGATGCTATGATTCTAAAGTCTCTATAGGTTAATAGGTTTGCATGATAAAATAGCAAAAAGTAACTTATTTTGGAGTTGCACAAAAATAGAAACTCCATAAAGAATAAAAGTTGCCTCATAAAAAAACCAATGCTAATTCAAGAGGCTGAAAGAAAAATATACTTGAACGTGAAGAACGTAAGAAATAAGCACAAAAGATATCTTAACAGAAATGACAGAATTCCTATGCTGCCAAAATACAGATTTGTAATTCCGGTCACAGAGGTGGAGGAATAGTATCCCACAGACTAGATCTTGGGCAGAACACCTTATCACAGACTTTGCTGAAACTTTGGGGAGGAGATTTTAATCTATGTAGTTAACAAATAAAATAAAAAAAAAAACTATGATAGCCTAGATACATAATTGGCATCCATTTAATTATAAAAACAGTAGATAAACAATAGGATAAATGTCATCACAGAGACAGCAGATGCTAATATTGAATGCTTAAGTATCTATTTTTACTGAGCTGCTGTAGTACTGTGATAGCAACTCATTACGAATCTAATGATGTAACACGTGTCATATAGCTATGTCAAGTGTTTTTTTTTTTCAGGGCTGGAATTTATGATGCTGTCCCACCAGACCTGTGCAGACCACATGGGAACCACATGATGCAGCTGATCCAACAGCTTATTGCCACATAAAAGGTGGTCTGGACCACTGTATGCCTATCAGCCATTTCCCTTGAGAAGGCTTGAAGGGTCATCTGAACCTTTGGGGAGCTAATGCAGTTCTTTAAACTAACAAACTAACTCAGGGAGAAAAAAAAAAAAACCAACAAACAACAAAATCAATAAAATAGGAACAGTTCCATACAGAGTTAGGGCATTAAATCAGCTGGTCAGGGCCAGGGCTGGCAGAGGAGAGGACCCACGGTCAGATGGTGCACCACAGGGGAGAGAACTGCAGGGTGATGGAGGCCCGAAGTCTCCCTCTGCCTCTTCTGTCCCACTTGCCTGCACTGCAAGCACCAGGGCCTGCTGCCCACGGCGGCCTGACAAAGTGTGCTGCTGACAGGAGCCGTCTCACCCCACAGCGCCTAGCAGGGAGCCTCTGTGCCCCTCTTGTCCCTGCAGCTGCCATGGCACCTCTTCGCCGCAGGGTGGCTTCTGGAAGCCGCTGCGTAGCTCACGAAGGCCGCGGGTCGACGCGCCCAACGGCAGGGAGCTGCGGCCCTCACCGCGCCGGGGAGGGGCGCCGAAACGCAGCGCCGCAGCCATCACCAGGGTCCCCGGCCGAGGGAAAAATCACCATTTCCTCCCCGCAGCGCGAAGGAGCAGGAAACGGGCGCGACGCACCGCGCCCCGGGCAGCCCGCGGCCCCCTACCCCTGCGCTGCCCCCGCCCGCGGCTGCGCGGGCTGGCGTGCAGCCGAGCAGGGCGCCTTCCGGCCGGCAGGGGACGCCGCGGCCGCCCCGCCCCGGAGCGGGAGCGAGCGAGGGGCGGCCGGTGCGGCCGTGTCCGTGTGTGGGAGCGGGGCACGGGGTCGTGGGGGATAAACTTCTCTGCAGAGCATCCCTCTACTGATGCTGATTGAAAAAATCTGTGGGATCAAGAGAGCATCTGAAGAACGAAATTCAGAATATCGAACAGTTTGTGTGCTTTTTCAGAAATAAGTCGTCCGTAAGAGCCTCGATAATAAATGTTTAAAACGTCACATAATACAAATTAACACAGTTTTTTTAACCCTTCCGTAATCAATAGTCTGTACTTTACAGCTTTGGCAGACAGCTTTTACTTCAAAATAAGTAACACTGGGAACCTTTCAGAAGGTGATTTGTCAAAACAACACCTACTGGAACAAATTTATTGTATCAGTTGAAGGGAATTGCAAATATTGGATGTTATCCATTTAACAGTAGAGAACCAGCAGACACAATTGATTTGTTGGTCTAAAAAAAAAAAAAACAGAGCAAAAAACCAAAACCTGATTAGGATGGCATATTGGAAGGATAATTTGCTCTACTCAGACATACGGATGGCCTCGGAATTAACTGCAAGTAGTCATAAACAAGACTGAGATGTACTTGTGAATAGCACTGTGAAAACATCTTCCTCATGAATGATGGCAATCAAAAAGCACTTGCAAGATATTCCCTTGCTTAGGATGACGCACTGACCAACTACGAGAACCCTGTGACGTTGTTATACATCATCTGCTGGTTCACCGTCACGTGGATGTCAAGTTCAGATATTGTTTGGAATCTGTCAAAACATCACAGAAAATGTGTCTCAAGCAGAAGAAACAGAGGAGAATGTCAATAAGTATCTTCAGGCATATGGAAGGAAGAAATTAAAAACTGGGACAGATCAGTGCAATGAATGATACGGAGAAGACAAAATAAAGCGGTGGTTTCCCAATCTTTGCTGGCTTCTGAGGACGAATACTGAAGATACAGGGTGCTTAATACCATCCTTTTCTCCCTCTGTCACTCTCACTTTCAACTTTTAATTTCCTGTGGCAGTAAAACATCTTGCAGGCAACGGGTTGCTATGAGGCGTGCATTGGAGAATACTTGGCTGGAGGAATATGAGATTATTAATGCTAGAGGGGAGACTCATCAGGAAGCATCTGTCCAGGATTAGGTATGGATAGATCTGTGGATAATAATTATCCGTATGGGCAGTAATGGTGTGTGTCATTTACTGATAGTTCTTATTAGGATAAAATATTTATATAGGATGTTTCATGTTTCAAAACAAACGCCAACCCCTATGGAGCTGAGGGCTGGGAAGAACTTTCCTCACAGGTTTATGATCATGTAATTGTCCATAATGGGGGTTCTTCTGACTTCCACTAAGACACAAAGCAAATGGGTAAAACAGTATGTAATGGCTATCTGTTGATGCTACCTTCAGGACTGGATGGATCATCCATTAAAAATCTGAAGACATTTATTCAGTGAAGATTTAAAATCCAATTATGTCAATGGGAGCGGTACATAGAGATTAAATTTATGGTCCCTGCGGTGTCTTTCCTCCTTAAAACTGCAAAATTAAATGACCATTCTGCATTTGAGGTGCACACTGTATTCATGACTTCTACACTGAGCATACAAAGGAGTTGGTTAAGAAAGTTGAGTCAGACTTCATCTACTGGGAATGTGACAATATTGTCTGAGGTATGTCCTTTTCAACAGAACTGCCATGCCCTCAATTCGTGGGGGGGGATTTTGATACAGTTCACCCAAAGGTCGCAAATTCATTGACCCATTCACACCTTCCTTTAGACATGATGCCAGAACATGGTTGCTGCGGACTCGAACGCTGTGTACCAGTGTTCTAAGCACAAAGCAGTTGCACACCATGGAGTACCTTTTGTGTACCACGCACCCTGATGGGCCCCTGCTTTTAGAAGAAAACTCTGGAACGTTGAGAATTAATTTAATGAAGAATTTTTTTTTCCCTCCCTTTCATTACTTATTCACATTTTTACGTAAGCCGTCCCTGTAATTCAATCTTTAGAAATCTTTATTGGATTTAATATTAATGCATTAATCTGGGACCAAAAGACAGACAGATAAACACACAGACAAACCTACGTACACACAGGTTTTAAAATAGAGAAGATGGTTTGAATTAAATACAATTTTTAATTAATAGCTAGGATTACACAATTTTGACTAAAACTCATGTATTAGTTTACTGGAGTAAAGAAATGTAATTATAAAAAAAAGATTCCAAGTTCTATGAACTGTTTTTATGCATTATACATAAATACACTCTATGTGGATCTATGTGGAAATAATGCATTTTTTAAAGTAATGGAAAAATGTTTCATGCTCTGAAAATTGATTCACTGTATTTGCTCATTATTTTATTCTCATTTTTTGATTTGCTCCTAGTCCTACACCTTTTGGCAGACCCTACTTAATTCATATTGTCGGTACACATGCAGAGTTTTAAGAAAGATCACAGGAATTTCAAAGCAGACGTCAAGAGGAGCTAGGGAGGACATCACACCTGAAGCTCGAAGACAGGAGAGCGATGTGCCTCTCTACCCACTTCGTAGGCTAGCAGGAGTTTCCCAGCAGATTTCGCAACATTCCCAGATACAAAAAGTTTAATATGGAGGTGGGCAAAGGAAGGGCCGGTGTGGAAATTTCGCAATGAGTTTATGAATCCACAAAGACTAGAAGCTGTGTCAATAGGTCCCGTCCAACCGTGTGCCATCACCTGAGCGGGACCGGGACTGACGGCGCCGCCGGGGCTGGGAGCCACCAGCGCCGCCCGAGCGGAGGCCACGACGGCGCAGCGCACAGCGCCAGGCGCGCAGCGGCTCCCTGCAGGCGCAGCGCTGCGCCTCCCCCTGCGCGCGGCGGGTGCAGCCAGGCCGTCGGGGCTGCGGCCGCACCAACTTCCTGCTGCCGGGCGATCCCGCTGCGGCCGGCGGTGGGGAAGGTGCTGCTCCCCTCCCGGCCCCTTCGCTCCTGCCAGCTGTCACATTCCCTCCCCGTGCCTGCTAACCCGAGCCATCTCTTCTAGGACGGGCACGGAATAAAAGTGCTTGTCCCTGACTAAAAACAAAGGAGGCGAGAGCCAACGCGACGCCCGGCGCTAGGGAAGCGCTGCCCTGCAGGACGGACCGGGGCAGGCTGCGTTTCTCGCGGCCATTTGGTGGGAAAAACCGCCCGCTCCCTCCCTGCGCTCCACCTCCCCTCTCCTGCCCTCCGCCGCCACCGCTGCAGGGCGCGGGGGGGCGGCCTTCGGGCGCCCGGCCTGGCTGGAGGCGGCAGCCCGGGAGGGGGGCGGCTCCTCCGGCCTCTCACCCCCTGCGTGCGGGGGCGCGGGGGGAGCGGGAGAGGCGGCGGGAGTGGCGGTCCGCCATATTTCTGCCTCACCACGCCCGCGGAGACGAACCATTGAAAAGCCGTGCTTGCCCAGCCTCTGCCTGCCTTTCCTCCCCGGCAGCTCCTCGCCACCCGCCCCCTCTCTCGTCCTTACAGGCCGGGCAGGGGCCAGCCGCCGCAGCTCCCCAGCAGCGGCTCTCCCCGCCGCCGCGCCGGGAAGGAGGGTCGGCCGTGAGAGCAAGCTCTTCCCGGCGAGCTCGCTCACCGCGCAGGAGCCGGGCTGCCTCGCCGGGGCACGGGGGAAATGCATGCGCTGAGCGGGGGCAGGGATTAGCGGGCGTTCGCTTTTCCACAGGGCGTGGGGTGGTCGCGGTGGAGGTGGCGGTGGCGTCCGCCAGGGACGCTCGGGGACCGCGTTGGCTGCGGGCGGCGGCGAGGGAAGGGGAGCAGCAGGGCGAGGGGCGGCGGTGGCGAGCGGCTCGGCTGGGTAGCGCTGCTGGTGTTGCCGCCGCCGTGCATGTTTCCATGTTCCTTGGTGCATGATTTAGAGGAGAGGAGTTGGCAGCGGCGGGTGTCAGCGGCAGGGAGCGGGGATCCGCGCCGCCAGCGGCCCTGCCTCTTTCTCCTCGCCCCTCTGTAGCATCGAGGCAGCTGCCTGCGCTTGCCCTGCGGCGCCCGGCGGGGGCTCCCGGCCAGAGAGCGCCTGTGCCCCCCGGGGCCGGTGCGGCGGCGGCGGGGTGCGTGTGTGTGCGTGCGATTTTAGGGGGGGTGGGGGTTGTGTCTGAACCAGTTAGGAAGAATGACTCTGGAGTCCATCATGGCGTGCTGCCTGAGCGAGGAAGCCAAGGAAGCCCGGCGGATCAACGACGAGATCGAGCGGCAGCTGCGCCGGGACAAGCGGGACGCCCGCCGGGAGCTGAAGCTGCTGCTGCTGGGTGAGTGCGGGCTGCTGCCTCCGGCCGGCGCGTTACATGGCGGGGCCGGGGCGGCGGCGGCGGGGCCGGCTGGGCTGCCCCCGGGCTCTGGCCGCCTCTGCCGCGGGGAGCCGGCGGCCGTGCCCCCGGGGCCGCGGCGGGGCGTGTGTGCCCGCCGGCGGGCACGGCCGGCCGCGGGACGAACGGCTGCAGCTCCTGCCGGGTGGGCTTGGGGTGGAGGGGAAGCGGCCTTCCAAAATGGAGAGGGGAAGGACGGCGGGTGAGTGAGGGGGTGCGGGCTGTGTGTGTGTCGGGTGGGGGGGCACATGGCGGCGGTGTGTGGGGGGAGCGATGGCAAGGAAGCGGATTAACGGAGGGACTGGCAGGGGGAGTCGCTGTGCGGATCGGCGGTGGCGGGTTTAGTATCTCTATTGTTCTGTGAGCCTCGGGGAGATTGTTGGCTCACTAGTTGCATTTTTTATTTTTTTTTTTTTTAATAATTGTGATTTTTATTTAATGAGGTGAAGGGGGATAAGGGGCTTGTGCTCAGACTGTAGGCAGGTTTTTAGAAAGAAGAGGGAACCGTAAAGCCCCAGGTGCACGCATGGAGCTGAGGAGTAACCTGGAGCATGCAGGATGACAGGATCCTTAATACCCTTGCAGTCCACCCACTGCTCAGGAAATAAAATCTGTCTTGTAATTTCTCTTTAATTAAACCAAAGGTTGTTATTTTAGAGCTGCGGATAGCGCAGAGGCAGTGTTTATCTCATGGAATTTCGTCTTGTGTTAAAACAAGCCTTTTGAATTGAAAATATGTCTCTCCCTCCATAGCCAGTGTGCTCTGCTGTGTCGTCTGGCTCCCCTGGTAATACGGCTTCTGCCTGGGACTCGCAGGCCTCGAAACGTGTCCGCACCGCTGTCCGCTGTGCAGATCAGGAGGGATGTTCCAAGTGGACACGGGATGTTTATGCTGAAGATTTTTGTCCTGGGTCATGTATGTGAAAGTAGTGATTTATACTAGGGGAGTAAACTGCCTTTTCAGTGAGGTGAAGGAAGTTAAAAGGAAAAGTCGGAATACACTTTAGTGCTTCCATGTGAATACATTGTTTCTGCAGCTTGTCTTCTGGGTATGGAGAAAGGTGTTGGGATCCTTAACTGGGGTGGGAAAGGAGTGATGGAGACAGATGCAGCATTTCCCGTGATAACTAACGTTCTGTCTAATTTTGTCCTGATTTTGTGTGATGGTAGTGCATGTTGTGACTGTTTCAAGATTCACAAAGAAGATAAAACAGGGAATAGATAGCTTGCTTTTGCTTAATTTAATGGATGTTTAATTACTTAATTATATACATTCACTTCAGCAGAGGCTGTTGGCATATTTGACCTGTTACTCAGGTTCAAATCGTTTCTGTGTTTTCCTGATTTTTCTTGCAGTAGTGCTAGAGGCTTCTCCCAGGTTTTAAAAAATGTGTGAAATTTACTGAATGAGACTGATATATATTATCTAGAGAAGGAATTTGGAGATCTGCTTCTGCAATTAATAGTGCAGAGCTTGCACTGCTTTCCAAAGTCCTCCGACCAGTAATGTGCAGTGTAGGGGTGGGTGTTGGTAGATTGGGGTCCAGTTGTAGCATCCCTTTGGACCAAATGGGATGCAGTGACTTGAGGGAGAAAAGGGGAGAAGCCAACCCATAGAAAGGGTTGGGGAAAACTGTCTTGAGTATGTGTATGAAAGATTTTTTTTGCAGTCGTCAGGATTAGTGCAAACTAAGAGTTCTGACATGCTTCTGAAGGCGTAAGTGTGATGTACTAGAGACCAAGAGGGGTGAACATTCGTCTGCTCATACTTAACAGCCTGACTGTATGCTTGGGTAATGAAATCAGTACAGAAACTGTTTCTGTGCACACATTTTTGGTCTTTCACTTTGTCAGCCTCTCTCCTGTGTTTGGCCGAAAGTGTGCATGAGCAGCTGTTTGGATTAACACTTAATGATCTCACTTTGTCGAATGCAGTATAGTGGTGAACCACTGTTGGAGTCATGAGATTGAGTAAAGATTCAAGTTTCAATTTGTAAACAAATTTTGAGGAAAACTTTTTTATTAGTGGGTTTATTTTGGGTATCTGACAGCACTTTTTTTTTTAAGTCACTTTCACTGCTTCCCCAGTATAGGCAGTTGCTCGGTTATTAAATTTGTGCGGGTCATTCACATCGTTATGAGACAGACAAAACCGTTTTAGAGTAGAAAAGTAGTCATTAAAAATGATGAGGCTGGTAGCACAAAAGCCATCTGAAATTGCTTAAAGTAGTCTTTTTTTAAAAAATAGAGTAAAACTTTACCGTCCTATTACATGTCTTGCTCTCTCAAAACTTAAATTACTAGTGTTGCTTAATTTTATGTAAATTAGGCAAACGTGGTTTTGGTTTGGTTTTTTTTTTCTTTTTTTTTTTTTTTTCCAGAAGTGCCAACTTAGTCCCACTTTGTAAAGTATTGTGAGACGAAGTGAGTTAAAGGCTTTTGTATGCGGGACTGAGGCATATCCTTTGGCTCATGAGGGGAGTACTAGCGCAGTTTAAGCTGAACCACATTACTTGACCATGCATGTTTTCCAGACTTGTTGCAAGTGCAAAGTGGAAGGTATTATTAACTCGAAAGATTTTAAGGCACGAATAAGCATATGCTAGACGATTTTCTTATACTTGTGTAAAAATTAGATGTACATAAATACAAATGCAGATATCTAACGAAAAAAATAACATTTTTGTATCAGAAGAGAAGGTTTTTCCCCCCATTAATTTGTGGAAGATACTGTGCTTCTTTGTGAAGTGAGTTGATTTCCTCCTAACTGTTACTGTGTGACTCACAGACACGCGCGCGTCCGTGCGCGCTGTGCTTGGTAAGCCGTTTTTTGTGTATTAATGGTGATATCTTTTTACTTTTCATGGGATGAAAGAGTTTAAAATGCTAAGTCACTTATGGGAAACTTCTACTGCATGCTAAGATTATTTTAAAGTATTAGTATAAAAGTAGACCCTCTGTGTGATGAAACATTGACATACAACTTCTAGGCACTTTATTGTACATAATTGCTTAATTTTTGGAAAAGATTAGAACAGGACAAAGTACTCTTTTACTATTGTGAATTTGAAAAAACAGAATTCAGAAATACACAGTGAAACATATTACAAAGAGATAGTAGTAGTTTGGCTAGCACAACTTGGCTGTAATGTTTAAGGCACTTTGGAACAAATTCAGTCTTCCACTGAATTTGGTTTTAAACTCATGTATTTTCCAAATTCCTCTGGATTTCATTACAGCTGAACACTTTGTAAAACCCTATGATTGTTCTCCAGAGCTTACAGTTGTTAATATCCATCTGTTATTTGCTGTTAGCTGTAAAAACTTACACTATTTTTATAATTGGAAAAAAAAAGGTGTTTTAATGTTTTATATTGGTACATGCCCAAAAAAACCCTGTACAGTGTTCTACATGCTTGTATTTTAAGCACATGTGTACATACTTATTATTATGTACTGAGAGCCATGTGCTGTAGGTCTTACGTATATCATTTTGCCTACCCATGGAAATTTTGCGTGGTCTTAGAAAGCGGCATTTGGACCTGTCCGATAGATTGTAGGCATAAACCTTCAGTCCTGGACATCCTGTGCTTGTATGCTCTATGTATCTAGAGTATCTAGGAAGATAGTCTGGCAGTATCATGCTAGATGGCTAGCTATGCCTACGTATCTATAAACTGTGGCCAAATTAAGCACTGGAGGTGTGTGACAGTGTTTGCTGTTTTGTGACATACTTATTGGTATTGTGTCACATGCAAACACAGTTTTCTACGGGGTAGGTTTTTCTTCTGTTTGAGATAGCAGCTGTGTCAGTGAAGAGAGTTGCTTGATAAGAGTGTTCTTTTATTCCCTGTGGGTTACCAAAGGAAACAAGTGGAAGATAAGCCATTTGAATTGGTGTGAATGGCAACCAGTCTTAATGTGGAAAGACGCTTTTGAACATAATGTGAATATGCAGCAAGCAGCAGGATATGTATGTGTTTATTTTCTTATCCCTGTGTCAGCTGAATTAAAGATTCACATAAAGAACTTGGTGAATTAGCGAAGGCTTAAACTTCCAGTAGGTAAGTTGAAGAGAAAGTGGTTCCATTAAGCCAGCAATGGAATACACTGATTTTATGTAACTTTTTCTTCAGCTAGAGAAACAAGCAAGCTTCCTTATTTTTCCTGTAACTTTTGTTTTTATCAGTCTGTCTTACTTACACTGAATGCTTTCAAATAATTGTGTATAGTTACCACAGTACGTATTTACAGCTGTAAAATGAACAAATAGTTAATGTATATCTTGATATGTGTTGTAACTAGATTGGTAAATATCTCTTATTTGGAAGAAACTGTTTCTAAGGAAATATAATTTCATTCTGAATGTGAAACACCTTTATATATTCTTATGTAGGCATATATGTCTGCATATAAAAATAACTTTTTTTTGAGGGAAACACAAATGGTCATCTGAATATCACTGTGATAACATATGAGGACATATATTTAGAACATATTTAAGAACATGTTTATTTTTAGTGCATCAAGAAGGAATAGTTTGTTTGCTGCCATGCAGCCATTAAAAAGCGCTTGTTGCTGTTTTCATTTTACTTCTTTAGAAGTGATCTGCACCCACTGAAGATAATAGGAACTGGTTGAGGGCCTGAATAATTAAAGAATTCTAGATAATTTTATTCATATGTCAGAGAGCCATATAACCCCAAATTTGTATCTTACATTGGCAAAAAATATTGAATTAGTGCAGGAGGGATAAGTATATGCTGAGCAGAAGACTCTCTCTTGAGTGGACATTTGAGTGTATGCTGCAAAGTTAAAAAATAATAATTCTGCTTTTTTATTCTGCTGCAAATTATTTTTTTATTGATGTATAATGGCAATTTCATAGAGGAAAGCACTTCTTTTGAAATAATATGACAATCTCTGCAAAATTAATCCCAGGAAGGTGTGAAATAACATTATAAGGTACATGTGTGATTGATAGTAATTAGCTTTGTTGCAGTAATGGAATACTTTCAACACCGAGCATTTTTTTCTTGCCATGCTGGATGGTGCAAAACGCAGGAAAAATCTGTTCTTCCGCTTGAATGCTTCCATGTATGAACTGTTAGTTTGGAAGTTTTTCAGCATTCACCTGTTAATTAATTATAAAACCTCTGACTGGCAAGAATGAAGAGCCAGGAAAGCAGTGCAAAACCAAGGAAGGATTAGAACGTAGGAAATGCTAGGAAGCCATATATGTGGTGTTCTTAGGATTAAAGAAGGAAGCATGCAGCAAACTTGTAAGTATTGTTAACTCTGTGCAAAGAAGTTAGATGCATTAATGCTGGAGGACGTGAGTCTAAGAGATACTATGGTTTTAGAAGTTAAAACTCTTGAAAGTTACTGGAGGAGTTCCAGGAACAGCACAAACATTTTTTCAAGCTAAATTAAAGATTAAATCTTAAGTGTTCTGAAAGCACATTGTTCCCCCAATAAGTAATGCTGATAGAGACTAAACTGAAGGGTGATTGTCTACAGCTTTTTGTCCTTTGTGGGTTTTCGAAGGACAAATGGCATGGAATAATAAAAATACTTAATTTGCACGCTATGCTTAGTGTTTAACAGTACTGTGGAGTTTTATCCCAGAACCCCTGTGCTGGTGCAGTTGCCAGCAGAAAAGTGCTGTTGTTGGTTTCGTTCTGCATTTGAGAAGGAGCTGTGGATATTCCAGAAACAGAAATAAACCCCAGCAAACAAGATTCCTCCTTTCACGATCCATTCAGGTCGATTCATCCAGCAGACTACTGATGTGAATTATACCATTTAGGTGAGCCCCACCATGGTGGTTTAGGTTTGTTTGTTTTTTTTTTTTTCTTTTCTTTTTTTTTTTTTTTTTTTTTCTGAAGAGGACGTGGTGTGCAGTATGTGCATAGCTTGAATAAAGCAACAGAATATCGGGAAGTTTCTGAAAGTGGAAACCCTTAGTGATTCACTGAATTGAAAAGATAGAGGCTGAATCATTCTTGCCTTCGCACAGCTGAGCTGTGTATTGACACCTTCGTCTCAGAGCTGTGTCGTTTGTAAGTTAGGTTGACCTGCTCTGTGAGTGGAAGAAGCATCTGTTACAAATAGGGCTAGGTGGTTTTGTCTAGTGCCTGGGTCTGGTTTTGTCTCAGAGCAAATAGATAGATTAAATGTCTACCCAAGGTCGTATCCTCATTGATTTTCTGTGGTTTTTGTTTTGTATCTGGGAGAATGCCACGGTGGTCCTTGCGGAAATGCTTTGGGACTCAGCCCCAGTTATCAAAAGTATGTTGAAGGGGGATTTGTTTTTCCCCAAGGGAAATTGTGGAAGAGGCAGTTAGCATTTGAGATATGTTATATTCCTTTATCTGTCGTCCCCCCTCACCCCCCCAATCTTCTCTCCTGTGAAGAGATGAATGCAGCTAGCTCCTTAACTCTTTTGATGTTAACTGAAAATTCAGGTCTCATCTTGGTAAATATCACCAAATGTGGATCATGAGGGTTTTTTCCAGATGAGTTTAGCCACCTTCAAGTTCTTCACGTTGAACCCAAGGTAAGAGCTCAGGTTTACTATTCTGTAGGAATTCGGTGTCATTGAATGTGATGGAAACCCAACCTGTTACAGATGCTTTTAGTAAACAGGAATTGAGAGTTTAGAAGTTACTGGTTTATTTATTATATAGCCATGAAATTAACCAAAATAAATCATCTTCTTGGTCATAGGTTTATAAACTGAGGTACTGTGTAATGAACATGTCTTAGGTAGGCTTTTAAATTCTCAGTTAGGTAAAAATATCTTAGATTTCACAATATTTGCTCTCATGGCACAGAATATATATTGTTGCCTACTCTTGTTAGTATGTCTGTCACTATACCTGAGCTATACGCTCACTGGCTGCTAGCATACTGCTTCTTGGTCCTTGGCTAGTTCACTGCTCTACCAGCTGCAAACTGGAAAGAAACAAGATAATCTTCTGCAAGAATCCTTATACTGAGGATTTATACAAGTTAAGGAAAGTTGCTTTTATCTCCTTTTTCTATAAACCTATCACAGGAGAGTTTTTAAGTCTTTTCAATGTTAATGCTATGTCTTCAATGTTAATATTAAATATCTTTCTTGTACTAGAGAATATTGGAAAAGAATGCTGAAAGCTATTCCAGCCCACGTTTCTCAGTGAATGGAGTGAGCCAGAAAGTCAAACAGAAGGTTTCTGTAGCAGCAACTGCTAACTTCAAAGGCCAGAAAAACCCAAATGCATAGAATTTGGGAAAGATGCCATAGTTCCTTGTGCTTTTAGGAAGTGATCAGGTTTGGGAAACTGAAGATCAAGTATGGAACGCTTATTTTAATCTAGTACTGGATTTACTAAGCACTGTATGTGCCTCTTGATCTCATAGACCAGAACAGTAAAGGCAATGGAAATTAAATGCCGAAAACAAAAGGCATTGTTCATATATCTTCAGCAGGTTCTTATGTAGCTGTCCAGGTACTTGGATTATTTGATGTTTGCCATTTTGGAGTATGTTGTCTAGATGATGTTGAAATCAACACTCATGTTGATACTGAAAACCTTTCAAAGTTGGTTTAGGAAAAAGGAAAAGTTAAAAAAAAAAAAAAAAAAACAACCCCCTTCAAATTCTCTTTTGTTACATGCATGATTTGCTTAACTTAGTTGATCTTTTAGAGAGAAGATAATAATTCTTACAGTAATTCTCACTTCTGCTTCTTTTTTTTGTGTCTTTGTTTTTAAGAAGGAAATAATAGTAGCCTGGAAACTGAGACGCTGTATGGTTGTGCTGGGGAAAAAAAGCCTAAAGAATAAAAGACATGATCTTACACATATGTTTAAATAGCTCTGGTTAAATTATCTTTTTGTCCTTTTCATTTCATGTTTGTGTGTTGATGGAACCTGACACCTAGAAGTATTTTCAAGAAGAGTGACAATCGTCATGCCAATTAATCTCTCCTGTCCTGAGGCTGCTAATTTTTATGGGGAGTGATTATGATGTGTGCACCTGGTCATCATTAACAATAGCTTATCTCAAAGTGCGGGCCACCAGGCAGCTGTCTGACTGACTTTTGAACACTGCTGACCTGGCTCGTAGTTGATGATCAAAGTCCCTTTATCTCATTACTACTCCCCTAATCTATCAAGTCTCCTTTTAAGTGAATTTTTGTGGGGGGTTTTCATCTGGGATGAAGGCCAAGTGCAAGTCCTGGGTGCACTGCCCCTTCTTCAGGGCAATCCTCAATATCGATACGGACTAGGGGGTGGATGAATTGAGCACAGCCCTGTGAAGAAGAATTTAGGGGTACTGCTGGGTGAAAAGCTGGATGTGAGCTGTCAATGTGCACTTGCAGCTCAGAAAGCCAGCTGCGTCCTGGGCTGCATCAAAAGAGGAATGGCCAGCACACTCAGGGAGGTGATTCTAACTCTCTGCTCCACTCTCATGAGACCTCACCTCAGGTATTGCCTCCAGCTCCAGAGTCCTCGGTACAAGAAAGACATGAACCTGTTGGAGCGAGTCCAGAAGTGGGCCATGAACATGGTGAGAGGGCTGGAGCAGCTCTCCTATGAGGACAGTTTTGAGAGAGTTGGGGCTGTCCAGCCTTGGAGAAGAGGAGGCTCTGGGGAGACCTTTTTGCAGCCTTCCACTACCTAAAGGGGGCTGATAGGGAAGACAGAGAGACTTTTTACCAGGGTTTGTAGTGACAGGACAAAAGAGAACTGTTTTAAACTGAAAGAGGGTAGATTTAGATTGGACGTAAGGGAGAAATTTTTATCACAAGGGTGGTGAGACACTGGGAACAGGTTACCCAGAGAAGCTGTGAATGGCTTATCCCTGGAAGTGTTGAAGGTCAAGTTGCACGGGGCTTTGAGTAGCCTGATGTGGTGGAAGATGTCCCTGTCTGTGGCAGGGTGGTTAGATCTTTGAGGATCCCTTCCAACCCAAACTATTCTGTGATTCTGTGGTTGGAGTGTTTTGGTAATAAGTAAATTCCTGGAATTGAAGATGTTATACTTGTTTCCAGTCTGATTGCTGGATGAAACAATATTTTATTTTAATCTATTTTTTTTCCCCTCTGAAAATGCACCTAAACATACTTTCTATTTTCTTGGTGAGAAGAGAACGTTGAGAAGAAATAGTGTGAGATTTTTTGGTACAGTGTTCAGTTTCCTCATGGTCTCTGTCTCAGCATTTAAATGGTATATGAAGTAAAGAAGATAATAAATGTTTAGTCTGATCCATGAAAAGATGACTGTCACTTAGATGTCTGTTTCTCCTGGTTTAGCAGCTGATTTCACAGAAAGGCAGAACGGACAATTTAGGAGTAAATTTGCTTTAATCAAAATGTAAAATTGAGTATTTTCTACAAACAGGACTAAGATTCATTGGAATGAATGAATGAGTAAATTGACTAATAGCATATTTGATCTAAATCTGGTGTTAGTGTCAGTGATATTTTCCTTTTAAAGATGGCTTGGCTTGTGATCATTTAAGCTTGGCTTTTAATAACATTTGTGATCATAGGAATCTAGAAACATTCTTCGTCCAGAGCAATTTTTGTTCTCTTGGAGTTTATTTACTTAATTCCATTCGTTCTTGTTTCTTATCTGCAAGACATAATAATAAGGAATTCTGATTCACTGTGGTTTTGTTCTGTGTTTGGCAGTACAACAGGCTAAGACACTACTAGTAAGTTTTAAATCTAGTTAAGGTTAAGAACTAGACTTGGGATAATCTCTAAAGATTTTAGCCTTTGAACCAACACCAGATAAACAGAATTTGCCAATAGCTTAATTATGGCTGTACTCCCAATGACAAGTACAAACCTCTGACATTGAACAGTGAAGTTAATATGTATGCTGTGATAGAAATTTGAGACAAGCATTCTCTGGGTAGTGGCATTCTTGTGCCTATAATTTTTTTTCTTTGATTTACAACCATGTTAGTTTGTTAGTGCAGTTTTCATTTGGTTGTTCTCAGAAAATGCTTTGGCTGAATCTTTTTTTGGTCTACAACTTGATGTAGTAAAGTGAGCAGCATAGTATTTAACTTTTTACATTGCATATTTTGTCTGTGGACTTTTTGCGTTAAATAATATAAAACCAGGAAAAGAAGAAAAGATACATGGCTTTTGTTGTTTAAGAAGGCAAAAGAAGATGGGTTTTTTATTGGTAATTATGCAATGCTGCTGTATATATGACTTGTCAAGCCGTTAGGACACATTCTTATGTTAGAACAGCTTTAAAAAAGGGAGGAAAAAAAACCACCGTGACAGTATTTTTTAATGCGTTTGCTTTGTATTTTAGTTGTTTGTATCCCCAGGGAGTGATGATATTATCTGGAATATTCCATAACTGGAGAAACAGCTCACCGCCTTCCATGCCTGTGTGTTTTTATTTGTCCTGCTTACATGATACCAAGCTACCTCAGCATAGTGACATGCAATTTGCTAATACCTTCCCGTTTCTTTGCAAGAGTTTTTATGTGTGCAGAGACGAAAAAATTCTGGGAAATGGTCAGAACAGAGCAGTAAGCAACACAAATGTTTATTTGTTGATTTAGTACATCTGTTTTCTTTAGAACAATATTCCAACCTACCAGTCTCGACTGTAGTTTGGATATAGTGACATTAATTGTATATATCATTGTGCTTGGTAGCTCTCAGGCTTGCTTGTGTGGTGTTTTGTTTTGGTTTTTTTTTTTTTTTTATTGTTGTAGTGTCTTGTTTTTGGGAGTGGGATGCTTTTTGAACCAAAATATATGGCTTTTCCACAAAACATCAGCAACCTATCTGATAACCTCTTTGTTTACTCTGGAATCTATTTTCTGACGTCAGATGAGGTATAAGAAATAAAATAACTACACTGCTCATGGGTTAAATTCATCATCTTCTTGAACATTGCATCTACTAATAACATCAAGGACAGAAAGAAAATGTTCCAATATCCCCTGTTGGTGGCTCAGTCTGGATGGTTCATAGTTCAGTCCAAACTCTGTAAGCATAGGGTGGATTTTCTAATCCTTTAATCGTTGTCATAGCTGTCTTTCGACCCTTTTCCAACTCTTCAACAGCATTTCTGAAGTACAGATGGAGAACTGAACACTAATGTGTATGTACTTTTAACTACAAGTACAGGAGTAATTTTTTTTTTTATCTGCTAGCTGAGATACCGCTGTTGAGGTGTGTTCAAGGAGAGCACCAGCCTTCTGAGCCCTGGCGTTCAACTATTAGTGTTCAGATTACTATCTGCCCTAACACAAATACTCTTAAGTAATTGCTTTTCAGAATTGGTTCATTCATTGTTTGACAAGCTTACATTTAAGAGTATTCAGATGCACATTCTTTGCCTATTTCTGTTTTACAGGTTATTCTAATTACTTTTCAGCATCATGTCCTCCTCTTAATTTACTAGTCTGCGGCTTTTGTGTTGCATACAAGTACTGTCAGTGATAATTTTATGTTTTTATTCTGTCTTATGGGTGAAGATATTTAAGATTCTTACCCAGATCTTAGTATCATGGGATTCTGTTTGGAAGACAGCTGTCTTTTGCATATATAATTTAATACTTACTGTTTAAACAACTGTTATTTAAGCACGCTATGTTGGTTTGTTGTATGACACCAGATCAGTTGCTTACCAGATGCCTGGTTCCTCAAAACCACTGACCTTGTACACATGCAAACCATCTGAAATATTTTAACGGCATAGCTCTTGGTGTGCACTCTCTTTCCCTCATCCCTTTACCATCCTTTAGGATTTTTTGGGTGATATTTCAAGAGCTACAAGGCAGAATGACTTCCTAGTCAGTCCTTCTAAAACACTTTGATAAGGGGTGTCTGGACCTGCTGAGTGACAATGTTCTAACTTTAGTAAATCCTCTGTAATGTTTATCTTCAGTGCGTGGTACAGTGGAAACTCTTTTCATTGTCATTGCAAATGCAGTCTATGTTTCCCTAAAAATAAAACAAAAATATTTGCTAATTAT
>JAAGAY010024417.1:0-25716 GCA_011801015.1 Ardeotis arabs
AGGCACCCCGTTAATGTATCCAGAAAGGCACCCCGTGTTGAAGGCGCACCAGGTACCCCCTGAAGACTAGCGCTGCTTTCTAAAAGCGAGCACGTTACAAAACCAGAGTCCTCTGCGTGCCTTTCTCTCTGAGGAAAGGTGGAAGAGGAGATGAACAAAACAACAGATACCACCACCATTACTTGAAGTGTTACAGGAAAACTGACGCAGTCTGCAGTGCCGAGGGTGGTGTCAGGACGTCCAGGCAGGAGCGAGACAACCCGCCCCCAGCGCGGCAGCTCTACGGCACGTGTGTATGTGCACAGTTAGGTTCTCTGCACCTTGAAGAAGTAGAAAGTAGAGGAGCCGTCCAGCGTCCCAAACTCAAGCTTTCTTTGTTTCACAAGATCTTCAAAAGTCTGGATGGGGAGCTGCTCGCTGCCAGAACTCAGCAGAGCGGCGAAGTTGGCGATGTAGGCAGCCAGCAAGGCGATGGTGAACAGCCACCAGACGGCTGCGATGACCCGCACAGAGACCGCTTTGGGCCGAGGGGTGACACCTGCACGAGCAGAGGAGCCGAGAAAACATACGGGAGGTGACGTGGTGTGAGAGAGACACCAAGGACTTTAGATCCCTGAGCCTGAGTTCAAGACTTCCTTTCAAATAAATCCAAGCTGCAGAACTTGCCCTGCAGCTACTTAATGCACAAGTGGGAAAAGACCCGCTGTGGTTTGAACTGCAGCAGTGCTGCAGGCAGCGCAGAGCTAAGGAACATCAGTGGCCAGAACCAGCAAAACACTCCACAAAGCACCGGTGCGATGGTTAGTGTGACATTCCCTAGAGCAGAAAATACGCATTCCTCACCCGAAGCCAGCCAGCTGCACAATTCCAACAAGTTTGTAATCAAAGCTCCCCAAACCGGCAGCTTTATTGCTGTGAATTGTCGCTGTTGGAACACTTTTCCCTCAAAAGGCCAGTACACCAGTACACCAGCGCTACAGACAGATGGGAGCTGGAGATACAACCAGCTTAAAAACCCACCCTGCTCCCCGCGCTGCTTCGCTGCAGTCCCACCAGCTCACCTTGCAGGGCAAGCGCTCCCGCGCCAAACCAGAGGCTGTTTAAGAAGGTGAAGTGGTTCTCTTCGTTCTTCGGCTCGTTCCATTCGCAGGGGCTCAGTCTGTGGGAAAACGACAGGGTGAAACCAGACATTTGGGGGGAAAAATACAAATAATCCTGCAGTGCAACTGCAACAGTGCAGACGGCCTGCACCATGGCAGCTCCTCCTTCACTGAGTTCCAGTTTAACCAGCATAAAGAACTCCTGCTCAATGCCTCAAGCAGTTTGCAACAGTGGTGGCTCAGGGGGCCCTGACACTTTCTTCCTGAGCCACGGCGTAATCGCGCCTCCCTGGCACACCTGAGCAGCAACACTGGCTCAGTTCCGTGATATCGGACTGACGGCTGCTCCTCGGAGCAAGGAAATTGTGCATAAAACTAGGAAAGCAGCAACAGAGCTGCCCCTCAAAGCAAAACGCACCCTGGTACCTCCTTTAAAACTGAGATCTCTTCACAGCTGAGAAAGCAGCTGACTTGAACAAAACCTGTGAAAACTTCATTTATACCTGGCAACAAGAAAGAGGCAGAAGCACGTCAGCACGTAAGCAAACAAAAGGCCGGTCCAGGTCTCCTTACTGAACGGAGCCAGGAAGTGGAAGAAAGACATCTCCTGAGAGACGGTGTCTTTCCGAAGCAAGATTCCAATCCCAGTCTGCAGGAAGGGTGTGGTGAAGGAGACCACCTCTTCCCTTGCTGACGTGATTGTCAACGGAGCCACTGCAATGTCTGCTTCCTGTAAGACAGAGAAAAAAAATTAAGCAACTGTCCAACCTACCTGAAAATCCCTGTCGCTCAAACAGAACGCTCCCCGGGCTGAGCGGGCAGGCGTCTACCGGGCAAATCACTTCTCTCTGGCAACAGACAGCTATTGTCTTAGACTGCCAGCTCCAAGAAACAGGACAGTTTTCCATTTTGCACTGTTCACAGTGGGTGCTGGTTGGTATCCAGGGCTTCTGGTTTCCTACTCCAGCGCCACACACAAGCTGAGGCTGTGCACCATGAACCACATGGGTTTCCTTTACCAAAACCCGAAGGCGTGCTCCTTTCCTTCTCCAGCTGCATCCACATGCCTGACGGCTGGACACTGAGAAGCTTCAGAGAAGCAAAGAAGGTTTAATTCAAGCGTTACCCACAGACGACAGAACGCTAGCCACCGGGAACGGCACGTAATGGGGTACGGTGTGCGTACAAGCACCTCCTCGCAGAGTCCAAGGGGTTACCACTCTGAGAGAGACAAGTTTCACCTCACGGCTGCGTTCAAGGTCAGTTTTCCTCAAAGCCATTACCTTTGTTTCATTAGGGAGCTAGGACGGCTGTACAGTCCCTCAGGCTACAAAGAAACCCCGGGAGGCCTCTGAGACAAGACAAGCACTGCACCAGGAGTGCCTGGCTGTGACAGTGATTTCCTGCTACCGCCATTGTTTTCTTGTTCCTTATTTTCCATATCTGCAGGACAAAACCAACTACAGCTCTTGCTGTTCATTGGTTCTACACAACAGGCAGGAAGACTCCAAGTTGCTCGGGCCCTCAGCAAATTCTAATGAAGTCCAAGAGCTGCTAGTGCTGTTTTTTTCCTTCTAGAGCCGCAGTTTGTCAAAAATACAAATGGAAATTACCTGTCTCAAAATTTCGCCGATCATCCCCGTCCAGTTCCCTCTGGAAGAGACGGCGCCGTACCGCCCATCGCCCACCACCTTCACCCTGTAGCTGAAGCGCAGCATGGCAGCCAGCGCTTTCAGCAGGTCGATGCAGTAGCCCTCCAGTTCCGCACTCCTCACCATGACGTAAGGATCTTCCTGCAGATTGAGGGGAAAACACACAGTTACACACTCCCACATATTTCCATTGCAGGACAGAAACAACACAGAGGGAACGCTGCAGCCCTCAGACGTAGCTGGACACAGCAATCACTTACAGAAGTGATTACAGAAGCCCAGTCCACTTTGGGGGCTGACTTTGATGGCCCTCAAATCCTCCCACCGCAAACTACAGACAGCTTGCGCCCCTACACCCCGAGCCAGCCCCCCAAAACCACTGTGATGAACAGGGCTACGGGTGCCTGGCAGCCCCAAGAAGCACCCGCAAATACACGGGTGGGGACAAAGGCAAAGTGCAGCCCCAGCTGGCTCTGAGCCGCTGTCAGCGCCGTGTCACTGCCTCACCAGGATCGTGGTGACAGTCAGAGTGGGAAGACCCTCTTCTGGTCCCCGGGAGTCACTGCCCTGCAAATCAAAAAATGAAGAAGAAATAATTGCATTTCAAAGTCCCAGGCATGGCCCCGTGTTGCTAGGGGTTAAATTATAAATTGGAGTGGGTGTCGGGGAGCGCGTGTGCTTGTTAAACCAGTATAGATCTGCCCCAGTACGCTGCAGCAACCTCACCACCACTGCTCCCTAACAGTAATTAATGAATCACTGTACTGCGTGTTGTCAGCAAACTTTGTCCAGATAAAACTAATTTTAAACGCTGCCCCAGTTCTTCAGACACACCGTGTCACGAACTGCCCGGTGCTGGACGCAGCCGTTTCAAGCTGTGTTAGAAATGGACAAGACAGACCCACAGTCCAGCAAAGCTGAACAGATCAGACAGGTTTATGCCACGTACACAAAAACCTCTTTACAAGAGGGTGGTAAATGCTGAATGAGACAAGTTCTGTCTCTACCTGTGCCATTTGGACATCTAATTGTATTTCCCAGTGCTACCATAACCAACCCTCCATCACTTCTGGCTGGAAAGCCTTCAGGACGAACGCTCTCCTGCGCTATGTGAATTTACACACGTGCTGGCAGGTCAGAGTTTAATGACATTGGCCATCTTTCTCCTAAAGCCTGAGGAATTGCGTCCCACACAGACGTTTTTATGTTAAGAGCAGACTTTGGAAACAAAACACACATCTTAGGAACTAATGAAGGTATCTCTGCATGTTTGGATGTGTCTGGGTTTTCTTTGATGTTAACAAATCTATAAAGATCAGAAGTAACGCAATAATTCTGGTCTTCTGTAAGCCATGAAGCCAGGGCTATAGGCAGGTTCTTCCCTGGACTGAATTTTGAATTCTGGACAAAAGATTGAGTAAAAAAAAAAACCACAGACACACAGACAGACTTAGAAATGGCCATCACCAGCCATGAAAGGATATCTAACATAACAACTCTTCACAGAAGCACTGCACATCATGACCCCACCTATTTCTGCATTATTTCTGTGACACCTCTTGCACGTGTGCCTTCAGTAGTAGCTCTGCACCAATGAACCTACACATACCTTACTCACAGCATCCTCATTCCTCGTAGTTCCTGAAAAACACAACAACAAAATCAACTTTTGCAGGGCTTATATTTACAGCTCCCTAAAAGTGACGTTTGACACCCTCATTTTGTGTTGCACATAAATGACAATGATCATGGAACTCACAGGCTCACGGCGCGGCTGACTTGCCGCGGTTTGTCAGGCTTTTCCCCATTCACAGCACAGTGTGAGTGTGACACAGACGCACAAACAGACGCAGCCAGATGCAGGATACAGAGGCTCTGGTTGTAATGTCAAGATGACAGCTGTCACTCACACTGAGGAGCAGATTCTGCAGAGCTAAATGCCCTATTTCCTCACTGCCCTCCCTGCCAAGGTGAAAAGCCAGCTCCCCTGTACTTTACATGACCAAGATTTCCCCCTAACTCCTGCAAAACCTTCTCTACCCCTAAGGAAAAGCCCTGGAAACAACAGAAGTTTCTCACCATCAAGTTCCAAGACACCAGGTTGTCTCACTCCTCCCTTCCCCTGCTAACGACAGAGCAGCCCGGGGGCTGCACCACTGGGCAGAAACCCTTCTCCAGCACCTCCTGCTCCCGTCCTCCCTCAAATTATAAGCACCCTGACTTTGCATTCCTGTGAAAATCAAAACCTCCAGAAGGGCCATGACCAAAAGCAGGAACCATCAGCGACAGCACTGAAGGAGAGGGACCAGGAAGCCGGTCTTTTGTTGCCTGTTCTCTGTGTCCCATCGAGGAGCAGAGTAAGGGAAGTTCATAAAACTGACAGAGTTCACGCCAATGAGAGCCAGGGCAGCCCTGCAGACAGCAACGCAGTCGACAGATTGTCAGATCTGCTACTGACCTTTTTGTACTGCTCCTCCTTCCTATGCCTCAGCTGCTCACTTGTAAAACAAAGCTAGCGAGCCTTCCCTCTTTGGTAGGAACACCGAGATCCACCAGTGAAAGTACGACTGCTGCTCTGCTGTGTGACTTTTAACAAGGCCTGGTAACTTATCTGATCCACAGCTCCCCTGTTCATGATACTCGGGAGAATACCTCAACCCCAGCCCAGCTGCGAGAGAGCTAAGCTACAACGACTGAGGTGCAGAATCAAAACCACAGTTGTGTCAATATACGACTCATTAATTGCCCGGGATGGTTTTTCTAGAATGTGCACAGCATTGCTCCTTGGAATCAAAGGTTTCACAGTGCAAAAGCCAAAAATCCCTCAAGATAAAACAAAAAATTCAGGGTGTTTTCACTCTTCCAAGCAAAAGCTGTGTGTTTTTCATTAAATACAACAACATAGTCATTCATTATGTATTCTCCATTCTTCGGCTTTGCATTTTCTGGCCTTGTGCTAAACTCTACATTATTGTAAAACAAAACCTGTTTTTTCCCCTCTCCACCACAGTTCTCCATGGGAGCTGGAAATCTCCACAAAGGAGTTCTCTTGTCTCCCTTTAGAAACTCAATAAAGCCAGTCAAAGCTCTTTGAGCCTCCTTTTTGAAGACCTGCTAGGGTTTCTTGGAAGAACACAGGCTGTACTGAGGGCTCCCGCCCCCCCACCGCAGCACTGGATGCAGCTGTTCAAAGCCCCATTGTAAGGACCCCAAAGGACCGTCAGTAACCAAGCTGCAGTTCCAACTCAAAGTTCACGGCAGTGACACTTCGCAGAAGCCAAGTCCTCACTGTGAGACTCTACAAAAACACGGCAAAGACAAGAGGCTCATCCCTCCACTCTTGTTCCCCAAAGGCTGCAGGAAATGACCGTGGTTGCAAAAATCCGCCTTGTCCCCTTCTACTCAGAGCACACCCAGCCTTCTGATGGGAGATGACTCCCTGCCTCACTGCATGTGAAAAAGCTGGCAGGACTGTTAAGATCTGGCCACCTCACCCCTACTTTCTGCCCCATCCTACCCCTCTAGAGGACAGGAGACAGGAGATGGATGTGTGAGATGGGCAGCAGACGAAGCGAAGTTGCTCTCCCAGCCCTCTAAAGAGAGAATGGATTGTCATCTCTCAGTAATCTTGCAAGGTCAAGTGACCGCTTAGCCTGAGTCTGGACTCCAGACATAGAACATCCAAAAAGCCACAATAAGACTGAAACAACAGCATTTGTTGTTCAGTGGCAAAAGCACACTCCCCAGCTCCTCAATCCCAGAGCGACGTGTGATCCTGTCCTGAAGGCCCTGGCAGGCTCCTTCCACCGTTTCTTGGGAACTTCAGGGGAAATGCAGCAT
Organism: Ardeotis arabs; assembly: GCA_011801015.1. Classification (NCBI taxonomy): domain Eukaryota; kingdom Metazoa; phylum Chordata; class Aves; order Otidiformes; family Otididae; genus Ardeotis; species Ardeotis arabs. The sequence goes on from JAAGAY010024417.1 coordinate 6,593, forward strand.
TACCCTTTGTCTACAAGAAGTCCTGGGACTCACAGAGCGGACACCTTCATTCAGTGCGCTAAATCCCCTCTTCTTCCCAAAGCAGGCCACGAGCAGAGGGGCCAAACAAGTATCACAGAAAACACGACCCACAGAGGAACCGAGTTAATCAGCGTATCCTGCTGCAATCCAAGGGAGCACAGACTCAAGGGAGTGCAGGTTTAACCACAACACCGGTGTTCAGGGACACCTAACCACCCTTTTTTTTCTGGGCTTTTTCATCTTCCCTGAACTCTCTCACCCGATTCACAACTACGGCAGCAAAGACACTCAGTAACAGCACTCACAACGCGATAAACTCACAATCAGAATCTGTAACAACAAAGTGATGTCTTAATAACCAATTTGAAGGTACATTCTTAGACTAAGACAAAATCCTGTAAGCACCAGCAGTTAAAGACCAAAAGAACACTGTAAAGAAGAACAAAACCAGGTCTGGATGCAGCCAGCATTTTTGGGTCATTTTTCTCACCTGCCTGCCTTGATTCTCTCAGGAGCAGCATGGTTGCAATCACACAGAACACGAGGTGAAGAGCTTTGTCCATCGGAGCGGAAGTGTCTGCTGCCTAAAGGAAACTTCCTGCTGGAGATGAAAGGCAAGAGTTAAAGCTGGCTTTACAGTTCCTCACTGCTGGGTTAAAATCAGTATGTCCTGGATTCTCTGCACCTCATTCTGAAGAATCCCAACTCAAAGATCTTCAGGTGAAAACACAGCCGCTCCTGAGACCAGCCGTGACAGAAGGCGCGGCAAGCCATGGCCGCGCGCGGGCTCTGGAGAGGGGCGGCTGTGTGAGCGCTAACGAGGGCAGGGCAGGGCTCTGCAGGGACAGGAAAGGCAGCAACCAGCCTGGGCTGCTCCTGGGCACTGCGCCCTTACGCTCTGAGAAGCAGAAGGTGCTGTTAAAGAAATGGTAGCAGCCGGGTGAGGCACCAATAAAACAGCCTCCTCCAGGTGGGTCTCATTTGGGGGGCTTAAAAGCAAAATCTTAATTTCACTTTCCATTCGAGCCGCAGAAAACAGAGGTGTTTATTTCATTTGCACCGAAATGATCTGAAGCAAAGCTGTTTCACCCTGCATCGAAAGACATGAGAAATGGTTTCTGAAGCTCTCTTTTGTCTCAACCTCCTACTCTTACCTGAAGAAGGAAAAATGGATAGGGGGGAGGAGGGTGAAAACCAGAATATGTTATTAACTTTTTTCATTTCAAATTCTGCAACAAAATTTCTGCATGGCTTGAAATAATTTTACATTTGTCACTGTAAAACAGCAACAGAACTATGAAAAACAACCAATTCCAGATTATATTAAGTGTCAAGCTGCTGCAATATTTTTAATTGTATTTGTTGTCAGTGTCAAACAAGGTTCAGGACACCATTACCCCAGAAACCATTAAAAATGTCCAAGAAAACTGACCCTTTAGGAGACTAGGTAGGAAAAAAAAATCCTACATATGGTATTGCTTGCTTCTGACTGATGTTCAGGAAACTCTGGCTATAGTTTATCTTACCCTCATCAACTTTTATTAAATTTTCTCCAAACCTGTACTTCTGTGAAAACTCCTGACATTGCAGCTCAGCGCTTTCCCCCACTGATTTTTCTCTACGTTTTTCACCTAGTAAGAGAAGGTGAGTAAAATGTACACAGAAGATTCTTTCTGGGTTAAATTTAAATGCTGTCCTTTTTGTTGTTATAAAAACGACTTCCAAATGGGATTATGTTGATCCTTGTGAAAGGATCAAAGGAGAGGACTGACATTCGAGTTACGGATCAGACTACATTTTCTAAGAAGGCAGACAAAGCGGTAGTTGCTGTTAGCTGCTGCCGGAGCGGCAGATGAGCTGAACAGGTCACACACAGGAAAGGCAGCAGCAGCCTTCAGGTGGAGCCAGTGAGCAGCTGTGTTTTTCCTGACAGATGTGACCTGTAAATTACTGCTACTTTTTCCTAACAATTCAGTACACACTACAAACTGATCTTTATTTCAGGTACTTCAGCTTCAAAAGAAGCTCATCAGAGCTGGCAATATCTTGCTTGCATCACCTTGAAAAGAAAGAGTTGTTAACACAGGGGCTGCTGGCTGTCTAAAACTACAAACTGAGTGCAAATACGTGCAAAAACGTTTTTGCAAAGGCTAACACACTTCCCTAGCTCCAATTTAGTACTAGGGTAATTTAAGGACAGACAGAATCAGAATAATGGGAGAGCAGAGGAGTTTAGTGCCTCCCAGTGTGTAAAGAGACACCACTTCAATTCACCACTGCAATATCCATTCACCAGCCACCTGAGGAGGTACTACAAAATTTTCTCATGCTGGCTTTACAGCAAAACAAACTCAGGATTTCAAAAGTTACTTTGCTAGAACCAGCTTTCAAAATGTCAAACAAAAAAGACAACACAACTCCTCAACCAGTCCTCCGCATGCAGTGCTGGCGGCAGGCATCGGTATTAAAACAGCAGCGGAAAAGACGAATGACCAGCAGCTAGGAAGGAGAGAGCCTGTGACACACAGGCTTTGGTCCTCGTCATCATCTAGAAGAAGAGCAGTAGTGATGAAGGCAGTGTGTCACTTACAGCAATTCCGCCAGCCTCTCCTAGTTCCGGCTGTCTGACTGGGTACGAGCAGAAGCAACTGGCTGCGCGGGCGCGATGGCACTGCTGGAGCCCTGCATGCTCGCAGGCTGCCACGCTGTTATACAGATAGAAGAGGGAGGAGCCAGGCTGAGCCAGAGCTGCAGAACGTGCCAGCCGGTACCTCGAGTTTGGGGAAGGAGAGGAGGAGACTACACCCAGCAAAAAGACCATGTTTGGAAGCTCAATACCACATTGAGATTCAGCAAATGCTATTACTGGCCTGCTGTGTGGTCCTGTAAAAGTCTTCTGTCTTCAGAACAGCGTCCTATCGAGCTGTGCCCATCTCCCATCCGTCCACTGTGTAAGCTGCTCAAGACTCTCACTCCAAGACTTTCTGTGGCTGTCTCGGGAGATCAGCTGGAGGATTCATGTTTAACACCAAAAAACCCCGACTCCCCAGACTGTTACATACATCTAGTATTTCTTCGCAATACCGAGACAGCTGAAGCCTGAGCTTAAACTCCCATTAAACTCCTCTCTGCGTTGTACAGTTCTGTCAGTTCAGCCACCGAAGGGAAACTCCTGCCCCCTTCATCCTGTCATTTACTACTGTCACTTCAAAAGTGAAGTGAGCTAAAATACACCCTGCCACATGTTTGGTTCTGCTGGCCAGCTCATTTATAAATACATGCATCGAGGCACGGAGAAGCAAGCTCAGCCGAGTAAACTCTGCCAGCTCATCCTGTGGAACTTGGCAACAGAAGTAAGAAACAAAACTTTACTCCCTGCTTGACTTCCCACACTATTCAGCAGCTTGCACATCTTCTTCCCTAAGCTTTTTCTATACATGCCACTGAGTAAATCAGTTATTAAACACCAACACAGCTTGCCTTCTGCAGAGTCAAAAATTGCTTACATTTCAATAAAAACATGTTTAGAAGACTGGATTTGGTGAAGCTTGCCCTGACAGAGTTCAAGCCTTGACTCACGGCTCACTGTGATGAGTCCTTGGAGCACTTCTAATGCACTTCACACCCAAGATGGTGTAAATCATTTTTGCAATATAAATTACAGCAAGATGCTAAGATACGTTATAAACAATAATTACATCCCCTCTATAGGACAAAACAGAAAAAGAATCCAGAAAGATCTGTTCACCTGGGATTTCTCTGAGAGACTTTGACCTGGTTACCGGTTCATCACCAGGTGCTGCCTTTGGTAATTTGAATGGGATTTGGTCCTCACATTCTCACCTCACAGCTATGCCCTAGAGATTCTGGCAAAGGGCTGCATGTAGGGGGAAGTTATCAAAAATCAGATAAGCTGAGGTTTCCAGCTGCTTTTCATGACTATTTTCTAGGCTTTAATAAGATGCACATTAAGGTATGTGATTTTTCACCGCTGGCAGCTAACAAGGGCTGATAAGCTCCACTACAAGCAGCTGAAAGCATCTCAGCACAGACAAAATTAGTTTTAAAAGATACAATCAAATGTTCATCATCAGTGTTATTAAACACTGAGCTGGAGGAATACAGACCATAAATCCCCGGTCCAGCCACGTATTCGTGATCTGGAAACTTTGGAGATATGCGCTTGAGAATCTGATTGTGATACCCTAATCAGCACAAACCTTTCCATTTGTAAATCAAGCAGTATGAAATTGGAAATGGAATAAAATTATTCATCATATCATCATCCCAGGAGTTAGTCTTCAGAGTAAAACGAGACTTTTAAGCATCCCAGTAGCTTTTCAGCCAGTTACTGACCTTCTTGAAGAATAACAATTTCAACTGCCTTTTTGAATCCCGCCACACCCGCAGCCCGGCTTCTATCCCACTGCCTGACCTCCCGAACGGAGCACACAACCATTAAACCCTCGCAGCTAGGCTGTGGCAGGCAGTGACTACCACAAAGGGAACGTCCTACCTTAGCAGACGGCGTGCACCGACCACTCTGGTTTCAGGCCCAACATGTGTCTACACTCCCTCTGCCTGCAGTTTCACACGGGGGAGGAAGAATCTGCTTTTCCATCTCGATTATCATGTGAATGGTAGAGCAGATCATAAAGAGAATAAGAGCAGTGAGGCATTCATAAAATGAAAACCAGTGCTGGTTTCAACTCCTGACTCCCTCTGCTGTTACCGAATCTTTCTTGCTTCCCTTACCGTTTCAGAGAACAACCTGCCTGCTGAGAGCCGAAAAAGCAATTTTCCTCTTCCTCCATGAAGACTGGAAGAATGTAGAGAAAAACTGCTTAGTGAGCTTCTGCTGCTTAACTGTGTAGGTACCATGAAATAAATTCCATTCACAGGATTAAACGGACACATCTTACGCAGTGTAACAAAAAAGCTGTAGAGGTAGTGACTATTAATTCGGAAGCAGGAGGTGCAAAATTCACATGTACCCAAGTAAGTTAAATACACATACAGGTTTTTAAAAATGTGGACAAAGATAAACTGCTACATGGTACTGTCTCCTGTGAGGTGCATTAATTTAACAATTGTTGCTGAATCAATTAAAGATAAAAATAATGTGATTTTTAAACTTGGTCATTGAAAAGACACAAATAGGCCTTTTAAACATGAACTTTCTAAAGCTGTCAAGTTGCATGTACTTTCTTGCTTTAAAGATAAAAAAAGCAGCAACTCCCTGCAGCTTTTCAGCCCTAAAACTAAAGTACTACAGAGTGATTTTTCGTCTAGAGAATGTTAATGAAATTTGCTTTGTGTTAAGACAATGTGAGACTAATCTCGGCAGCTCACACGTTCCGCTGCTGCTTTACCTGTTTTCCCTCAGCGACCGCGGCGATACTGTAGGGTTACTCCCTGCATGTTCCAAACTTCTGTTGCACAAACCTCAAGGGCCTCCCATCCAAATTACAAAGTCAAGCAATGAAGATCTGAGCCAGGATGGAAACCTGAGAGAATATGTTTAGATAAAACATACTGCAGACCAGCTGAAGAGATTTCATCAGCGAATTTGACCCCTCCCAGCCCCCATTTCCGTGTCATGATGACAAAATTAGCCTTAGATTTTAATATCTCTGAGTTTGTTGCCAAGTGATATTAAAATTAGAACTAGCCTGCATGATGACCCTTCTAGGACAGAGTAGCAAGTACGACGCGCTCTCACTGGCCCTTTGCTGGGCCAGGAAGAGATGAGAAGCTGGGTTTGAATGAGACAGGTGAAAAGCAAATTTTTGCTGCAGTATTTTCAGCCAGCCTTTAAACAACCTCAGTGATGAAACAGGGCTATCTCACCTGGAGAGCTGTAACAGGATAGCTTAGGTCCTTGGATTATGTCTGTTTATCTACTAATTACATGAGTTTTCCTAGAGTTTTCATCTACACAGCTATAAATACCTGCCAAAGACATCGCTCACAACAATCCGCGTGCTGCGTCTCGCGCAACAGAGTGCCAGGCTCTACCAATACCTGCATGCATTCTGGCGGACCTGAGAAAATCTGAGCTGCATCTGAAATGGCTACCACTCTGAAAAAGAGTAAAATTAAATGTTATCCACTTAGGAATTTTTCAGACAAGGCAGACGGAATTAACCATGTTTGGATACCACAACTTCTAAACAGCATAGAAAGTGTTATGTTACAGCTCAAGAGTCCACAGCTGGAAGGTTAAATATGTTTATTTTAGTAGTGTAAGGTGATTTTACAAACAGATTTTTAGATTTTTCAATATACACAAAAGAATCATTACAAACAAAAGCAAAATATCCTCTCAATAATAGGGACTCTATGCAGCCTGAAATAAAATTAAACCTCTGTTTCTCTTTAAAATGCATGTCAGTAAACATTCTTTTCCATCACTGATAAAATGTACATCTATAATAAACAACACAATAACTGGGGGGAGACATCCCTAAAAAAAAAAGGTTAAAAAAATGGGAAGGAAAAATTATTATTCTATTTAGGTTGGTATTTAATTCTAAATATGTCCATCTAAAAAAATTAAATATCTCTCTTTTTTTAAAACATATCATTGAAAACTTGCATGGCAGTGCAATACAGAAATAGTAAAATTCATCCCAAAAGTGCTATGTACAGCAGCATTGTTAAAGTTCCACAAAGAAGGGACGGTGCAGTTTTCCAGACGACTAGCATGCTTTTTAGCCATTTCTGAACCCAAGTCAGAAGTTTCCTGTCTGCTCTAGCAATTCCCTTCTCTCTCCTGTCTCATTCCCGTGGTTATGTTTGAGACAAGGATCACTCACAGTTCAGTTCAGTGTGTGCATGTGTACATGTATGTGCAGGGATTTATTTGCAAACACACAGATGTGTGTCTATATATATATATATATTTTATATAGAAACAAGCTTGGTTTAAAAATCATTGCTTTGGAACATAGTGAGAGCTCTTCTTCAAAGAGTGAGACAGTATGGATTCTCACTGAAAAACAGGTCCACCATGGAAGATGGACTGCATTTACGAGGTTATTAATTCACGAAACCATTACACTGCAGTTTTGACTATTTCCCAGAGAAGACACCCTCAGAGGCCTCAAACTCTTCCAGAAAATAAAACAGAACAGGGAACATGATTTTAAATCCAGCCTCTTTTCACGGATCCACAATTTCTAAGTGCAAAATTTACCTCAGCTGTCACCTAGATGTTTCTCTGTTATAAGCAGCAATTACCGAAATTAGTAAATATGAGATTTGCGCAGAGCAAACTGTAAATGCAGGTAAGTGGTCACACACAGAGGAGGCCAGATTTGAGACTGGGAGAAGTGTGATTAAAAAAAAAGGATTTCAGATCACTAGGAGTGTAAAAGTGTAAGTCTCTGATTTCACTTGATTGTGCTATTTCCACACAGTGCTGACAAATCTAACACAGCGATTCTTCTGGAGCCGTGATATGAAACGCCCGTAGCATCAAGGGAAGGCCGGGAAGCGCGAAGCCCCACAAGCGTATTCATGCCTCTCGGGTCACTGTGAGTTGTGTTGACGGGAATGTAAACATCGCCGTGTCAGTGCTGCCCACAATTACAGTTTCAGCATAAAGAAGACTTCCGTGTCAGCGTTACAATCCGTTTGGTTCTTAGGCTGGGATGTAAACACGGCGGGAGAAACGACATCCGTGCAAACTGCTTTTGCGACGCTGCAGGCTCCCTCGGGATTGCCCCTCTCCTCAATGGGACTGCCGCCGAGCTGGCCCAGGCCTTGCAGCCGCTGTCTCTCCTGGGCTTGCTTAGCCCTGTTGGCTATGTACCGCACCCTGCTCTGACTGCGCGACGAGGACCTGCGCAGGAGTCCCAGGCTCTCCCCTTCCTCTTCAGATTCCGTTGGATCGAGGCTGATGGGGGAAGTGATATCATTCTCCTGCTGGAAGGCGGTCAGCTTCTTGAGCTGCTCAGTCAGTTCATCCTGGGATTTGACTGAGGATCTCAGGCTGGAAGAGCGGCGCTGCTCCCGCATTGATCGCGTGACAAAACTCCTGCTGATGCTACGGTATTTGCTTTCGAAAGTGCACACAATATCATCGGAGGTAAGGTCTCCAAGACTCTTGGATTTTGCCTGGTTATTCCCAACCATATCCTGTGCCTTGGATTTGTTAGAAGACTGTTTGAGACTTTCTATGTAGAGCCTGCTCCAGGTATGCCTTCTAGGAATGGATGAGAATGCATCTTGAGGACTCCTGGCAAGAGGACGGGGACACAGTTCATCTGCTGGCAGCTGGTCAGACCTCAGGTTAGGATTGGATTTGCTCTTGCTCACCATTGGCATCTCGTTACCAGACGTCGTTGCAGACCGTGGGCGCATACCCTTTCTTACGGCAAGGGGCTCAAAATTTTCATGACGGATGCCAAGATCTGGGAGGCTTTTGCGAGCTAGATTGGGGAGAGAGAGATCGATCACAGTGTCATTGGAGGACATGCTGGAAGAGGAAGACATGCTGTCGCGATGATTACTGCAATCTAGCTTGCTCCAGATCCGGTCGTTAACAGTGGCATCAAAGTATACTTCTGCTGCTGGAGACAGGCTACCTGGAATTTTTAAGGCTGAGGAGTCTGACATTTTCAGTCCTTCACTCTTTGACCTTCTTACTGACATGTAAGAGCTCGTCTGAGAAACAGGAACAGGCAGAGCCTGTGCAGCCTGGGCTTTCTGGAAAGTGTCTGGAGGCAAAGTTGTCTGTGTGCTCTTAATCACGTTGTTTTGCTGCAGTAGAACAGCTGCTAAGCTAAGTTTTAGCCCTTTGGCTTCAGTGGTGCTTTTCACGTCTGGTAATACCTGATCTGGTTGGTCTTTTTGCTTCTGGCCGTTTTCACCAGGCCGGCCAGCAGCCTTGCCACCAGCCACCAGCAGCCAGGCTTTTTGAGGACGCGCTGCCAATCCACACTGATCTTCGGCTTTACTGCAGGCCTGTGTCCAACCATTTTCCTCTTTGAGACTTCCTGCCACGCTTGTCCTCACATCTTCGTGGACTCCTAAACTTGTGTCAGCTGCTCTTGTGACTCCCCACACCTGGTCTTCTGCAGCCAGATTTGTTCTTTGTTCTCTAGCGAGCAGAGACTCTTGAGGCTGGCTGGATGTGCCGCTTGCTTCCGATCGAGATTCGGTGGAATGATCAGACACAGACCCTTCTTCAGAATCACTGTAAGGAGCAACGGGCAGAGGGAGGAAAAGGCTGGCGTGATGGTTTTCATTGGCAATGACAGGCTCTTCGGTGATAGTTTCTAGGCTGCATAAAGAAGTGACTGACCTCTGTATCGAGAAATGGCAGACATCTACAGGGGAGACATGAAAAGACAGGAAAAAGAAACAAGAAAAACAGAGATGCAGGGTTAATTAGCTATTACAAATTGCAGTTTAGCTGCAGCTCTATTCTTTTTGTAGTATCATTTTGTTTTTAAGGTAGCAGTTGCCTATATTAATAACAATTTTAAAAATAACTTATGATTTCAAACACCTGGCTAAAGGTGTTCCTGCTCATTCAGTTTTAGCTGTACAAAAGCCCTGTTGCTTTCAAAAAATCTCACTCCATGTTACTTTTCTGATGATGTTATTCAAAAAACTCCTGTACTCTTCAACTTATTTGTGTCCTTGTATCCCCTTTTCTTCCTCCACCATCCAGCACCACTTGGATTTGCTCTTTTCCTTCCTTCAGCACTCACACATGTCAGTGTATCAGATCAGATCATATCATGTCCGTATAATAATGAGACCACCACTGCCCAACCAACAGATATGATCCCAATGATCAGTTACTCAGACAAGAAGCAACGTAGGACTTCTGGAGTAGATTACAAATACAATTATCTGTATGCATACAATAGGACTCGTCAAAGTGCCTTTTAAACTAAAACTTTAAACAGACTAACTTTGTCGTCCTAAAAAAGTTTGTCATTTCTTTTCCAAAAAACCATACAGACGCACGCTTCACCAACACCAGGCTGGCAGCACAGTCCTGAAGAACCACTACAGCCACCGAGAAGAAAATGCTGTCTGCTCGCAGTGTTTATACCCCGCACCCCGAGAGCCACAGCAATCATGCCAAAACGACCGTTCCCACAGTGCAAACATGCATTCCAGAACCAGCAAGCACCACTGAGCCAGACCACAACTTTAAGAATATAAAGTAGATAATTGTAAGGTAGGAAGCAAACAAAAACCAGGAGTACAGGCAAGGAGGAGCTTGAACCCGTGACACTGAGTAGACAGTTACCTTTGACTTGCTTGTCCTTTCAGTTCTTAACTAGAGAGAGACAGTGTGCATGTAGAATAATAGGACAGAACAGAGGAAAAATCCAGTTAATGTAGGGAAGGCAGGTGCGGATAACGGGATAAATTAGTGCTGAGGGAGGGAAGGGAACAGACAGAAATATTCACGCATTTTTGTAGGATCCTAAGAATTTCCGACCAACCAGAGCACTCAAGGCAATCCGTAAATGGACAGGTATTAAGCCCATTATTTTGTCAGAATAAAAGACAATTTTTGTTACTGTTCAAGAAATGCACTCCACTGGACTGGGGAATGGAAGCTGCTCTCCTTTTCTCCAAAGCCCTCTCCTGATGCTACGGAAAAAAAGTTATCTACATTGCCAAGAAATGCCAAGGGAATACGGGGCCTTTCCTGTCAGCACCAGCGTTTCCAGCCCAGCCCAGCGACAAGGCAGCTGTCCTACATCACACTCGCTGAGCGCTCCTTCTCCCCACCCAGGCTAGGCCATCAGCGTGGGTTACGGCACAGCTACACAGCAGAATCACAGAAGGGTTTGGGTTGGAAGGGACCTTCAAAGGCCACCCAGTCCAACCCCCCTGCAAGGAGCAGGGACATCTCCAACCAGATCAGGTTGCTCAGAGCCCCATCCAACCTGGCCTTGAACATTTCCACGGATGGGGCATCCACCACCTCTCTGGGCAACCTGGGCCAGTGCTCCACCACCCTCAGTGTAAAAATTTTTTTCCTAGAATGCTGGACTCTGTAATGCTGTTGCCATGAAGGGGACAACTGGAGACTCTCGTTTCCTGTCCCGTCCTTGTGGCACTTCCCACCAACAGCACGTTCATTATGAAAAGCAGCCATATTAGGCTACCGTTACCGGTTTCCCTGGTTTCTTGGCCCAAGGCGCTAAAATAGCAGGCGGTGGGGGAAGCGTGCTGTTTGTGCAACCCCAGTGTTTGTCACTGGATCATCAACATCCAGGCCAAGTGCCTATCTCACCATTGCTGATTCCACACTTGACAAGTCAGATGGATTTAATCAAATTTCAAGCATACCACAATATTTATTTAGGGATTTGGGGGGAGCTGGCAGGGGAGCTGGCACTGATAATGGGAAATGGTTTCATATGTCACACTGCTCAGAGCTTATGAAAAGCCTAATGCCAAAAATTTGGATTGATTTCAAGTCACGAGAATCAGCAAACTTCTTCCCCCTCCTGCATTGTCCTGGTATTTGCCTAAAAGCTCAACGCAGATATTATAAAAAAGATGTAAAAAAAGAATTAAAAAGAGGAATAAAGTGAAATTGTAGACACTCAACCAGATTAAATTGATCAAACAAATAGAATATTTTAAATTTCTGTATGAAGCTTCCAAAGAAGCCCAACTATAGGTGGACAGTCAGAATCTATTAGTAAAAAAAGGGACTACATCTTGAGAAGCACCAAAGTCACCTAACTGTTCCTGCAAATGTAACCATCAATGTCCAAATTTCTTGGACAAGTTAGTGGGAAGGGAAGGGATTTGAAGAGAAGCTCTTATAGACAAAAGCTGTAGCTCTATACTTCTTCACAGTTCTATGAAACAAAGAAAATCTTGTAAAAATCTCTTCCCTTCCCTCCAACAGTTTCCTTATTAAAATGTATCCCTTGATTGCCTCCCTTCCTATCCTCCATCTTCACAGACATACGGTTCACGAGTAAAGATGCAGCCACGCGATCCCAGTGACCACGTGCACATTCCCAGCCTGAAACAACTACAAACCGCTGTAGCTTACGCAGCTTTCCTTTGAACGGACACACCGAACGCTGCCGCCGGGAAACGCGGACCCTCCGCCTCGCCTAGCTGGTGGCAGCTAACACCAGGCCACAGACCTTGCTGCTTTGTATGCAGCTGTGCCCTCAGGCCACAGCCAAACCACACACACAACGCTGAGCACGTCTGTAAAAGTCTGTACACTGGGGATTTATACATCTGGGACCAGAACGGTCTGCCCCGTTCATAAAGTGTGAGCTCCTGAATAACCCAGACCTGAGAGTTCCATCTGATAATCCTTGAACCGATGGCAATCATTTTGCAAGTTCTCTGAGGGAGGAACTGGTTTTATTGTTAGCAGAGTGCACATTAGATATCATTTCTGTTTGTTAATATGGGTTTCCCATATTCAATCTCTACTTAATGCTCTGGTTTGGATCTTAAAATTTACTTAGTATCATACCACATTCACTAAAAAAAGAAAACAACCAAAAACCCAAACCCAAGGAAACAAAAAAGCCCTGAACAAACAATCCAAACATTCATGGACTATTGACAGTTTGCTACTGCAGATGATTAGCTAGGCATGGAAAGGACTAATCTAAACCAGACACGTCTAGGAAAAAAATAAAATAAAAATATTTATGCAGACTATTTTTCTGTCATTGCCAAAAATAAAGAAAAGCTCTCGATAGCAAAACAACATACAGGAGCTTCTAAGTAAAGATGCTATGCAGAAAGCTGAGACAATGACGTGGTCTAAGGTGGAGAAGGGTGAAGAAAATCTGGTCTTACCAGTAAAGAATATAGGGGATTTACTTCGAATTTCCTCCAATTTTTGAACGAACAAGGCATTCATTTCCCTCTGTAGGGTGCCCACTTGCCTTCGAGAAGTTTCAGAACAGCGCTTGGGGAACTCTGGACTTCCAAGGCTTTCTAGACTGCTGGAGTCGGAGGATATAGAGCCATTGCTGGCTGCAACCAAGTTGACAGTGCTTCCATACTTGCCACCTGTTTGGCACTGCCACCGCTGCCGGGAATGAGCCTTTAATCCGTGACATTTAGATTCAACATTTTTCTTCCCTGGGGTCACAAAAGGCTGGGTGCTCCTTGTTAGATCATCGGCAGTTCCAGGGCTGCTGCAAGACTGCAAATCTGATGGCCGCCTGGGCTGACCTTTAACACCCCAGGTTTTTAGCTCTAACCTCTCTTCTCCAGTTATACTGCTATACTGGTCATGGTGAAGTATATCCTTAGCAATAGGCCTGGTAGGATTGTCACTCTGCTTGCATTCTAGATCTGGGCTTTCTTTGGAACCAATCATGCATTTCATGCAATTGGTGGCCACTCCAATCCTACCAGAGCTGTTGATGGCACAGCGTGCAAAGACGCTTTGCTTCTCGCTCTGGTGCTCCTGAAGCCGGACCCTGTTAGACCTCTGTAAGGGTTCACTGAAAGCAGCACCCCCTGGAGCGCCGCTTTGGCTTTTGGCTTTACGAGAACCATGGGCCTTACCTTTCAACCCCTTGCCATGTACCTCCCCGCTGCCACCACCTCTGGGAGCTGGTGACGGGGACGCACTTTCTGGCTCTTGCTCAAAGCGAGGCTGCGAGGCAGCTTCCACTTCGCGGTCTTCACCGGCCCCTTCAGAGCTGTTGTCTTTTGTGTCAAACGCAATTTCAGGAAAGCCCTTCTTGTTCTTCTTCTGGCTTTTGGTGGGTGCGCTGGCTGTCCGTCTCAAGATGTGGCTGCTAAAGGAATGTTTGCGATGGAGCTGACCAGCAGCATGACTGTCCAGAGAGGCCTGCTTTGGATTTCTGAGAAACAGGCCTTTTAGACCTAGAGCTTGTTTGGTCTGGAAAATTAAAAAAAAAAAAAGAAACAAAAGAGAGAGAATCGTTAATAGGAAATGCAAATCTCTTCCTTTGGGCACAGGAACTCAAGTCCAAATGACCAGTTCACATGTGCGCACACACACACAGAGTCTCCTGCCATGTTCCTACCATCAGCATGATAACTAAACCAGAAACAGGACAGAGATTAGGAATGAAAAAAATCAGTAACAGCAGCTTTGCAAAATTCCACATCTTTTTTTGCTCAGCTATGTTTTCAGATAAAATTCTGCATCCAGGCTTATCTCTGTATCTGCCATAATTTTTGAACTAGCGTATGGCTATTTACAACATAAACATTAGATATTGAAAGGAAAAAGTAAAAAAAAAAAGTCAATACTTCAGTCTACAAGGGTCTAATTCTGAAAGCTGAAGAGTTTCTCAGTGTGTGTTAAAAGCCACAAAGCTTGAGGTGTTTGTTTGTAACATCACATGTTTCTGACTCCCTAAGACTAAAGTCAAAGTGCTTCCTGGGGGGTTGGTTTTTCAGTTTTGTTTTTTTAAACACAAAGCTTTGTAAGGCATGGCTCAGTTTTCCACCACACGTGACAAAAGAATATCCTAGTTTGTTTTTCAGTACAAAGGAGATCTACACTTCAACTGAATTGAGCAGTTGAACTATATGCTTGAGCAACGATCGTCAAACATTTCGCTTTCCACCCGTGTACCCACGTTTTGGTCATTTCCTACCATACAACACTTATCCAAAGACACTCAGGTATGTGTTCATCACTGAAGAAACACACTATGAACAAGTGAAGTTAGTCAGGGTGGTAATACATGACTTCATACACGTCAGTACTTATTTAAGCATTGAACATACATTCACCATCATACAACTGATTTCCATTTCAGCAGAACAGTTTCAGCATTCCTGTGAACATTCCAGGTGTACTTGCCAACTGGTAAACCAACAGGCTGATGCCTGGTGAAGGGTATGTTGAGTTTGCTCTGTTCATAGCCTCCTGCACATAGGTAACTTACAGCAGAGAAAGAGGTATTTTCCTTCTAATTGACTTGTGTTCCCTTTACTTCCCAGTTAGACCAGACTCTCTTTAGGAGCTGTAGCATAAAGGATGAATAAAAACCGAGTCCATAAGCCTGTTATTGAAAGGCATTGCAAGAAACCCATGACAAAACTGAACGAGAACCCGTGCTCATCGGCACTTTCTTGTTCACAGCTCCATTTTTACCCTGTGACATCATGTGAGGTCACATTTCTGCAGGGCCAAACAGAAATGTTTAACTTAAATTAGGAGTCTATCTTTCACTCCAAAATACTTGAGTGCATGCTCACGCATTTCAAGTTTTGCTCTGTAGGACATACCGGACAGATAATTAGCTGCACTGCGCAGTCAGCCCGGGTTAAAAGCTGCTCTTATTCCAAAGTGTTCTGTGCAATCTGGCACATGGGACCAAGGCTTATTTGTCTGACACAAGGCTCAGTGAAAGCATTCAGCATACTATTTTTATAATTCACTGATGTTTAGTTACCACATGCCAAGATCCAGTGTGAGGAGATGATAAAAAAAGAGACCCAAAATGCCCTTTAAAAGCATATACAGGATAAGATAAACAAGGTAGGAACTGATTTTTCCCATACAAGGCAGAGAAAATGTAATTTAAATACTGATACACTTCTGTGAGAGCCAGACTATCAAACAGTCTGCTTGGATCATTGTGGGTTCACTTTCGCAAGGAAGCTTCAAAACAAGATTACGCGTTTGTTCCGGAGTGAAGGGAAGAAAGCACTCTGCTCCCATTGAGACAAGCTGGCAAGTACACTCACTGATTGCTGTAAAGATCAGACAATATAAATATTTGCAAAACCCAGAAAAAAACTGTCATACATACACAGACACAAAGAATATCCAACAAAAAGAAAAGCGAAGCACTGATGGCATGGGTGACGCGCAGTGCAGGGCCCGGGTATCGCTCTAGCTTAGGTGTGCGTCTTTGTTAAGCTAGCCACTGTTGCTTGAATCAACAGAGTGATTCAAGAACCCAAAGACAAATTTGGTTAACTTAGGATAAAAAAAAAAGTTTGAAATAAGGAAGATAAAAAAAGAGAGCCATTTTGATGGAGATCCAGGACATGTGCTTTCAGCTTCCTGTTCAGCTTTCACAGGGCTATTCTGTTCTTTAAAGCGGGCTTGAAAAACAGCACAAGAGGCTTTCCCACAATTTAGCAAATAATTCACTGTTAATTTTCTTTTCCACATGAAAGAAGTAGTTTGAATTGTAATTCACTAGAGAAAAGACAGCAGAGATAGAGACTCAAAGAAGGGAGAAAGGGAGGATACAGAAGGACTTCTATCCTGGATCTACTTCACGTAGGGAAGGCTCTCCAGCGGATTAACGACCCAACCAACAGAAATGACCAAGTCGAATGTCGCAATTCACGTGACATGAGTTGAAGACCTTCAAAATGCTCATAAGGGAACACTGATGCAACTGGAGGCATGCAAGTGTGTGGTGGTGGTCACACCTCCCTGAGACAGGAGGGGGTACCTTCAAGGTGTCTAAAAACGCTCTGCTTCTAAAGTAGACTTTTTTGGACATAGAGAAGCCCACTGAAATCACAAACAGACAGAGTAAAGGCAAAACAACAGTGAGGGTGGATCTCAGAGATATGCACATCTAGAAAACCACAAGAAATCCTGCAGTGCATGAATAGACTACAGAAGAGACAGAGACAAAGAAAAGCGTCTCCAGGAGACAGTGCAATCGAGAAAGAGATTTCAGTTAAACACAAGTTAAGGTAAAAAAAATCTTAGGCTCTGCTTTAGTAATATCAAGTGACTGAGAGGGTGGAATATCTACATCTAGAAAAAAGCCCCAAAATGTTAGTGTTTGCATCAGAATATCTGGATTAACAAAGAATGGGTAAAACCAGGCCGGTAACTGTGGTGATTTTTCTGCCCAAATTTCTGTTAACTGAAAAATCAAAGCCAAGCGTGATTTAGAGAGACCAAAACAGAAAGGGCTGCGTAGTATTTGTCCCATATTTTCAGTAGCTCTTATTAAAAAATATAATTTTTTTTAAAAGCCCCACATACCACCTTTCCTTCCAAATCCTTGGAAGCACCAGCATCTTAACACCAGCAAACCCAAAGAGACCGCAATGATAATGAGAGGCAATAAGGCATCTCTAACAGACTTGGAACGTGACAAGGGAATACAGCAATCTCAAAAACCAAATCAGTGCAGCAGATTGGAAGCTAGTGGATAAGGACAGGGAGGAGACGCCCTGATACACAAGGGTCTTTCAGTTTAAAACACTTACCAAGAAAACCTAATGTCCTCAAAATAGCTGCCCAAATTTAAATGGGCACGTTGCCCCGCTGCAAATTATAACTATCAGCAGCCAGTTACTCAAGAAGAAGCCAATAAGAGCAAATAATTATGAAAGGCTAGGTAAAGTAGGGGTTAAAAGAGAGATACTGCCTTGCAATTTTGCCAAAGAACATTTGAGGTGAAAACTCTACATTTAGAGCAACTATGAACAGTGTCTCTCATGAAACACTGCTGCAAAGAGCAGTGACTTGGAAGCTGATGAAGTTAACTAATCAGTTTTGCTTTTTAAGAATTGTTTTAATTCAATTCCTCTTACATGAACAGCACCACGAGAGAAGAACTCAGAATTCCCAGTCTATTCAACGCTGCCGTCTGCTGTCCCGATGCTGATATTACAGCTTGCTACTACAGAAAGCTCAGTCTATCACTGCAAGCGGATATAAAGTGGTTTTGGGATTCTCAAGGCACTGTAAGATACTTAGCTACCTGAATTTCATTGAAATTAATACCACAGAAGTAACCAAATCCAGTGAACCACGAGGAAAGGAGCTATCTTGTTCTCAGCTGGCCTAGGAAAAGTTTGGAATTAGGGCTTTACTTTCACTTTGGAGTTATTTATGTGAATTTAGATCTAGCACCCAGATAGGTGTATTTCTCCTGCATGTGAAGCAAACGCACTCTTAATAACAGATAATGAGTGAACATAAGTCCAACAACTGTTAGTAGGATCATCTTTCCTCTGCATTTTAACTGTTATTATGGAAAAACCCCAAAGCAAATAACGGTTAAATTTAAAATGTGAAAGCATCGGGCAGACAGAGCCTTTACAGAATGAGCTGTGCAGGCAACAAGCGCTGATGGTTCAGGTGTACGACTCCGTGCAGCGAGGTGCCCTTACTGTACTGGACACAACTGTACTTATTGATATAAATCTGTGCGTGCTGCAGTGAAATAACCTTCCCCTGCGGCTCCCTCAAAAAGGCGCTGCAAGAAACCCTTTCTGTAACTTCCCCTAAGACTTCCCTTTATCTCCAGGAAGATCTCAGGCTACCATGACAATCACAGAGATGAAGTTTGCGATAGCTGAACAAATCCGTTAGCTTGGACCTTAACTCCCCGGGCTTCCCTAGCGTGATACAAAATCCCGTCAGTTCGTTTCCGTGTGCGAGCTGTATGAGATCACACGGAAGGCACTCACCTTACCACAGATGTCATTAATGGCCACATGAACAAAGATGGACGCCTCTTCTATACCTTCCAGGTACACGTGTCGGTAACCTGAAACAGAGCCAACAAAGCTGACAAGGAGTTGAAACAGGTGATAGAAAGAACCTCTAGAGACTTTCCCTTCGTCAACAGCAAAAGTAATTAATCACTTTTTTTTTTCCCCAGCCTCTCCCTGCAATAAGCATCCAGGCTTGTGCGTCACCTAGCCACACTCAGTTATCTAAGGGTCACACCACCTACAAACTTAACTGCCATTTCTTCTTATCCCCTTTATTTATAAAAAAAAAAAACCTCATGTCCTATTTTTTCCTACATCCATTATTGCTGCTGTCAGTCTGTGGTTTAAACCTGCCTGCATTCCCTCCTCAGAACTTGCAGTCCGTTATTAATACTGCAAAACCAAGTGCATTTCATTGAGACTGGGTGTTTGTTTTCAATCTTAAACACAAACTTTTTTCTTTACTTTGAAAGAAAAGAAAAACATACACGGAAGTTTTAATGTGAAAGAAGACTGAATTGAAAACAGAAATAGGAAACTGACAGGAAATGGCATTTAATAACCTGGATCCATGAGTAGAATGTCACCATTTCTGACTTACCCGGCATCATACTGCTGAAAGCTATCGTTCTCTGCCCAATAAAATCACGCCCAATGGGATC